>ONZH01023533.1:0-21613 GCA_900303285.1 Rhinella marina | reverse complement strand
AAGGCACTATGGGAAAAATGGTTTCTATTATGGGGAATTATTACTACTACCAGGGGTACTATTGGGGTGTTACTATTATTAGTACAATATGGAGGGCACTACTGCTAAAAGGGATACTCGTGGAGCATTATCAACTATTGGGGCACTATTACTAATGAGGGCACTCTGGGAGATAATTATATATATCAGTGGGACTTTGGGGAGCACTGTAACTATATGGGGTCCTACCTATATGGCACTGTTATATCTACAGTATAGTATTTGGGGACATTGGGGAGCACAGTGGGCACAGTATTTTGGGCAGCACCAGGATTAACAGAAAAGTTGGTAAATCTATGATGTCTTTGTGGCAAACTCTGCAGAGAGAAGATGGGGCTGAAGGAACTCGTCATGGCGGTGTGGGCCGAATAGAGAAGATGAGAAAAGAGAAAATCCACATCAGGGAGAACGTCACTGGATTTAAGAGTTGATGTGGTGCTGTATCATCTTGTATGTTTGGTATTGGCGGATGTAATGTCCATCCAAATATG
Source organism: Rhinella marina (assembly GCA_900303285.1). Classification (NCBI taxonomy): domain Eukaryota; kingdom Metazoa; phylum Chordata; class Amphibia; order Anura; family Bufonidae; genus Rhinella; species Rhinella marina. The sequence continues at coordinate 21,083 of ONZH01023533.1, read as the reverse complement.
CCCTATGTCCTCAGAGCCATTTTATGCAGCTCTGATCTGTTAAACTGCAGCAAGGACTTTCCGGTATATGGTATGTTTACTGCTGCAGGCCAATCAGTGATCTAATGCTGAGAAACTGGCTGCAGTGGACACATGCCATACACCTGCACATCAGTGTGCACATCACCAGCACTATGACAGATGTGCACACTCGCCCATTACATCCCTGTCAGTCTTTGTTTACATGGCAGCAGCAATGATGCCAGAAAGTCCAGCGTGTCACAGGCATCATCACTGCAGCCATATAAACAAAGCACTCAGTGGCAGGTGTGTAACAGCTGAAGATTGTTAATTTATTTTCCATATGCCATATTTTATGTTTAACTACTGAACAATCCTCTTTATTCTGGGGCGTGGAAGGGGGCGTGTTCTCGAAAAAGGGTGTGTGGTTTATGTCCGTAAAAAATTTGGGGCGTCCGTAAATTTTGGTTCAGTTGTCCAGAAAAATTTGAAAGAAAGGTTGGCAACTCTGTTGTGGACTCGCCGTATGCGGCCCGCAGCACGGGCACGGCCAGCACACGTTCGTGTGCATGAGCCCTTAGAAGGAAAAACACTTAGGGCCACTCACACAAAGATACAAATAGGGGGACAACACAAGCACAGCGACACATACACACAAAGACATACAGGGACACACACGGGGCACGCACACGGGGACAACACATACATATTCAGGGATGAAGTTTATTCACCCAATGTCAGCAACGTTTCAACTGCTCAATGCAGCCATTTTCCAGCAAACAACTGTGGTACATGTGCAAGTATATATAGGTGGAATGCAATTAATCCTAATTGCTAACATTTCAACATCCTCCTCTAAAAACATGATTCATGTCATATAAAATTCACAACTTATAATAATACATGATTTAGTAATATAAAATTCAAATCTTCCATATGAAAATATTAATATCAAGTGCAAAGTGACAGAATAAGTGCATAATAATGTGTATAAAAAAATTAAAAACAGCTGATGGGGCGCTCGTTCCTCATGAATATTCAAGAGATGACGCCAGCCATACACACCCCGAACGATGAAAGCCAATCTGCTGGTGTGATTAATCCATGTGTTAACATCCATCTGCATATCCCATGTATGGACAAGGATATGCGCTTCTAGCAATAACTGTATGTGCAGCCTCCGGGAGGTAAGACGCCTGGGAAATTCCATGTGGTGTTGAGTTGCGTCCTTTAAGTGAGGGGTGTGGTCCTACTGTTGGTTGCCAGCGGGACTAGTACCCCTCAGGCCTCATGCACACGTTCCGCTTTCTATCCTTTTTTCAGGATCCTGAAAAAAGGATAGGAAAAAACAGACCCATTCACTTGTATGGGCGACGGACAGGCATCCGTTTTTTCACGGATGCCTGTCCGTTCCGTTTTTCAGATCCTTTTTCACTGGTGCATGTCCCATTTTTATCCGTTTAAACGTGACGGATGGCTCCATTGAACTCTATAGGAGCGTCCGTGAAAACGGATGGAAACGGGTATGTATCCGTTTTCCATCCGTTTTCACGGATAGGTTGCTTGGAGACTTAGAACCAGTCAGAACCAACCTAAACTACTTTGTAAACAGGAGACAGTGTAGGACAGAGGCAAGACAGGAGTTGGAGAGCTAAGTGACAGGATGCCTTTCACTCGCTTGGAGGTAGAGAAATTAATAGGGCTGGTCGAGGGCAAGCCCATGATATGGGACAAGCGCCTGGAAAGCTACCGGGACAACTTGCTCCGGGACCATGCGTGGACATCAATTGCGGAGCAAATGTACCGTGAGGACTGGGCATCTGCATCATCCAAAACTAAATCCAAATTCAGTAAGTAATTGCACAGTAGTTTTTGTAGTAATTTAAGAATTGGCGTGTCATATTAATTTTCTCTTTGTTTTCCATCAGTCCATGACCTGAAGCTGCGCTGGGACCGGTGCCGCGATGCAATACGTCGTGAGGTGACAGCAAGTGCTAGTGGGTCGGGTCAGTCGACCAAAAAGCCATACATCTTTGCCCAGCAGCTGAGTTTTCTGCGAGATGTCATGTCTGTGGGGTTGTAAGTATTTGTCTATTTTGGCCTAAAGGACCTGGGCAATTTAGATTTTTGAGATTTCGGTTTTTCCTCCTCGCATTCTAAAATCCACATTTTTCTGTCTACAGGGCCATATGAGGGCTTGTTTTTTTGGGACCAAATGTACTTTAATATGACAACTCATTTTACCATAAAATGTACTGAAAAAACAAGATAATACTTTTTGTGGAGTATAATTGAAAGAAAAAATATTGATTTAGCAACTTTGGGGGGCTTTTGTTTTTACACAGTGTATATTATGGTAAAATTGACATGTTATCAGTATTCTGTGGGTCGGTACGATTCCAACGATACCATATGTTTGATCCCTGCCAGCAGCCATTGCGGGTGGGGGTCAGCTCACGGCAGAAGCTGCCCCCCACCCTCTGTGAAGCACGCTCAGCTTGTAAGCATGCTTCACAGCCCCTTAGCGCTCCAGGGCATATGGGTACGCCCTTGGTCGCAAAGTCCCAGGCGGACAGGGCGTACATATACGCCCTAGGTTGACAAGGGGTTAAAGAGTACCTCCCATGATAAAAAAGTTTTGCCTATGGCCCCAATCTTTAGAGTTTTAAAGAACTCGAGATGGACTTGAGGACACTGTCTCTGAGGGAGAAAGTATGCATGAGCCTCAAGCATCTTCCATTGAGACACCAGCCTCCACGGAAGAATCTAGCACCTTGGAGGAACTTACGGCGCCTTTGACCTCAACAGCCACTGTGCGTAGGGCCAAGAAAAGGCAAACTGACGAGGCCAGGGCACTCATTGACCAACGGGTGCTGGAGCATCTTGATAGGAGAGCCCACCAAACTGCTGAGGAGCTTTTTGGGAAGAGTATTTCAGTGGAGCTGGCTAATATGGACCCCTCCAAAAGATTGCATGTCAGCATGAACTTTTTTGGGGGTCATTGAAATATATCAAAAGGATCTAAATTACAGAGGTCTGTATTGAAGACCACCGACGCCAGATGGAGGACCAGAGGGAAGGTGGTGCTGGGGATTCTCCTGAAGCCACCTACTATCCCACTCCCTCCTATGACACTTATTCCTCCTACCGTTACCCTCCATCCCGATACCATGCTCCTGGCCCATTCCATCCTCCTGCCCCCCGTCCTCCTGCCCCACTCCGAAATCCTGCACCCTCCCGTGGTTATGTGCCTTCCCGTCAGGCTGGCCCCCAACGTGGTACGGCCAGCAGAACATACCATGTTCTGCAAAGCACAACACAGGCTGCCTTGGCCACGGATCAGATCGCTGAGGAAGTGGATCCAGAAGGTCAGGAAGGCCAGGAGAGTGAACAAGAGTGTTCTTTCACTCAGGAACTGTTTGAGGATTTTTTTATTTTTTTTTTAGTTCATGTTTAATAAAAAGTTTGTTTTCCTTTTCCAAAAATTGGTCGTTTCTGTTCTTTATTTTTAGGAGTAAAGTTTGGACTTTTGGATCCTCTACTACTTTTCACCTCTACTACTTTTCACATAGTATATTTGATTATTTTTAAAATCTTCAAATATACTCCTGTGCTGGGGATCCCAAAAGCCCTGATTCAACCAGATCTGCGCAATCATCTGCTCAGCGACAGAAGCATCAATAGCTGATCTGGCCAGTGAATACTATTCGCAGGCCAGATCTGCTATGCAGGCTGCCGATCCATCAACAACAGTGGATGAAGCGGGCACAGGCAGCGGGGACAGTGGAGGTCAGTGGGGGCTGCAGTAGCACCCCCTGGAGAGGTAACTTAAAAATGGGGGAATATTGGTAATGATAGAACAGTATTAATATCCCCCCAGGCACCCTAAGGAATACAAAGTTTTCAAAAAGTGTGAAATAAAAACACAGAGTCCATTTTAAAATTTTATTTCAAATATATAATGAATGAGGTATTAGTTGGCATTCTGGCACGATTGAGATTTTTTAAGGGGGGAATAAAAAACTAAAAAATAATTAAAAAAAATATATATTAATTAAAAAATAACCAAAAAAAAAAACAGAATGCCTAAGTTCACAACCCACGTCAAGGGTCCTCATTGTCTTGCGAGTCCCTAACTAACAAAACATGAACAACTAACTAATATAGTCCAGAGCCAGCAAATCTTCATGAACCATCTAGATCCCGTGATGACTTGCTTCCCACTGCCAAGTAACGGACCCAGCAGGAGAAACAAAAAGGTCTGCAAAAAAGTCCCGTGTAGCCAGTGCAGCTATACCAGGTCTTGGATGCACGATGGTATCCTCGGGGATAATAGATGGGGGGATGGTTTCCAGGTCTGTGTCATGGCCGGCCTCATGAATCCGAATGAAGTTGTGGAGAACCACACAGGCTTGTATGACGTCCTTCACAGTCTCCGGATCCAGCTGAAGGGGTGATAGGAAGACTCTCCACTTGCTTCTCAGAATCCCGAAAGCACACTCCACGTACCGCCTCGCACGTGTAAGACGATAATTGAAGACACACCTCCGGGGATCCAAACCACGCCGTGGGTATGGCCGCAGCAGATGGGGGGCAAGTCCAAATCCTTCATCGCCAACCATAACAAAGGGTGCTGGAGGTCCATCCGATCCAGGAAGTCTTTGAGGTTCTGGGACGGAAAGTCTGTTGGCAGCAAGCCGTGCACTCATCCTGGAGGCCCTGAACACACCAGCATCCGAGGAACCTCCATAGGCCCCTATATCTACAATTATAAAACGGTATTCACCACATAGACACAACGGAGTTTCTTATGGTTCCAATACTACAATAATACTTTATTAATATATTCTATTAAAAACATTTTACAGCCCAAAAATTTCATAGCTATTAGCCAAGGAAACTGCTTAACAATAAAAGGTGTCTCTAACTGCAGGTATGGGTCTATACAATTATAGCTGACAGTGCATACTCCGTTTATATCCTCATTACATCACGAGTAAAATTGTACCATGGAAGAGACTGATAATTACCCAGCCTAAATGACAAGACATAACTCACCTAATACCAGCAGCAGTCACCTCACCTCCTCGACGCGCGTTTCGCGTATCGCTTCCTCAGGAGAAGATATCGGCAGGGCTCTGCTTACTGCTATTTAAAATACCGCCAGCCAATCAATATCGTGGAATCTGATCACGTGGGGAATATTCCGGCTATTGGGATCCTTAGCGCTTCCACCTGTGTTCGATACCCTCGTAATGTCCGCTTCCGCCCGATGCCTGAAGCCCGGGTAGGTGAGGGCAGACAGGACGGACAAAGTCCGTCATGCTGACGTCACCACCCCGTCACTTCCCTGGCAACCGGCCGAAGCGTCCGGGTTCAATCAACAGATTAAGCGCTTCCCAACAGCCCGGATGTAGGAGGTAATACATTTAAAAAGGAGTCCCCTTATATCTTCCCTACTAAATCACCTTGGTGCAATTTTACATAACACAAACGGATAAGTAAATACATCAATGAATAATATACAGTCCATATAAATATCACAACAATAATTTATATTGCCATATCAATTTATCCTTCGTGAACAAATATCAAGAATATATAAACCCCAATAAATAATATACAATAATATAATAAGTGACACTATTACCCCACATATATTACCTGACACCATGAAAATAATTCATAAAAGAATTTCAGTGCATCATTCTCATACTAAAAAGTGCTCAAAAATTACTATAACACAAGTGAATCAACTACAACATAAAATCCTAAACGCTATAATAATTCATACATATATAGATTAATTCAAAACCACCATTAATTCATAAAATCAATTTCGTGAATATAATTAAAGTGCATGAGTGCATAATATCCTCTTGTTAATGTGTGCAAATTTCATCTTTCTTTCACACGGATTCCTTTTCAACCACCTCCGACCTCCTACTTGATACTTCTACATAATTTCCCCATCCTTCGATTATTTTTATCTAAAGACAAACGGCAAAAAATTAAAATATATCTTAACAAAAATAATTATACTACCCTCTTAACAGACCAACCCCAAATTTTAATCTATTTAAAACCAGAACACGCCAATGATACCACTTTATAAAAAAGCACTGTAACCCACATTTTCATTAAGGCCCTCAGGAGCCAGTGTTCCTAACTGGAAAATCCATCTAGACTCCATTTGTGCCAATTTTTTCCCTTTATCTCCACCTCTTATTCCCATCTGGACCATATCTATTCCCTTAAATTTCAATCCCTCAGCATTGCATTGGTGAAATTTCTTGAAATGTCTGGGGATAGTTTTCAATTCACCATGCTCCTCATTTTCCTTTGCCTTTTCAATGTCTCTGATATGCTCCCTGATTCTTTTTCTGAATTCTCTTGTGGTGAGACCAACATACTGTTTCCCGCAGGGACATATTGCTTGATAGACCACTCCAGAGTTCGAGCAGGAGATGTAATTCCGTATTTTAAATATTTTTTTTATTATTTCCCATGCCAATGAATTCCATTGCTCTTACCATATTCCTACAAGCCTTGCATCCTCCACATGGATATGAACCCACTCTTTTCCTTCCAATTTTCCACTCATCATTTTCTCTTGGAATGTAGTGGCTGTGTACCAATAAGTCCTTTAGACTCTTTGAACGTCTTGCTGTTAACAATGGTCCATCCGTGATGCATTTAGTTAATATGGGATCCGTTTTTAACACAGACCAATGATCTGAAAGAATCCTTTTCATTTCATTCCAATGTTTATTATATACCGTGATAAATCTTGTTTTACCTTCGTTTTCATCACTTTCTCTTATTTCATTTGGGCATAACAGTTTCTCCCTCTTTTTCTTTTCTGCATTATTGAATCCTCTTTTTATTTGCCGCTTACTGTACCCCCTATCCAAGAACCTTCTTCTCAGATCATTGGTCTGTGCCCTATACATAGTTTCATTGGAACAGATTCGTTTCAATCTTAAAAATTGACCCGTGGGTATACCATCTATTGTACTCTTAGGATGAGAGGACTCTGCATGCAGTAGACTATGAACTGCTGTCCCCTTCCTAAAGACATCCGTCTCCAATCTTCCTGTTTCTCCCACCGTTACTTTTAAATCCAAAAAATCCACCTCTCTCCCCACTTTATATGTCAGATTTATATTTAATTCATTATCATTCAATCTATTCATGAATTTTTTCAGTTCATCCTCCGATCCTTCCCATAGAAACAGCAGGTCATCTATGTACCTGATCCAGTTGTGTACTTTATCTATTCCTACCACGTTGTTAGTCTGGAATAGCTCTCTCTCCCACGCTCCTAAAAACAGATTGGCAAAGGACGGGGCACATGTTGCCCCCATCGCCACACCTTGGATTTGTAGATAGAATCTGTCCTTAAACACAAAAAAATTGTGTCGCAGGGCAAACTCCAACAACTCCAGTATTAATTCATTGACACCCGATGGCACACTATTACCTCTTAAAAAGCTTTTTACGGCAGCCAATCCATCCTCATACTTAATGCTGGTGTAAAGCGACTCAACGTCTGCTGTCACTATCAACATATTTTTCTCCATATTAATATACTCCAATCTGTTTAAAGCGGCCGTGGTATCCTGTATATAGGAAGGCAGTTCCATCACCAGTTGTTTTAAATGATGGTCAATAAATCGACATATTTTTTCACATAGGCTCTCATTACCTGCCACTATAGGTCTTCCCGGTGGGTCCTCTTGATTTTTATGAACCTTTGGAATAATATAAAAAGTGGCAATCTTTGGATGTGGCGTGATTAGGGACTCTTTTATTTCCTTAGAGATTACCCCATTTTCAACCGCTTGGTCCAGAATGGTTTCCAATTTCTTCTGAAAAGTGGATAGAGGGTTATATGATAACATTCTGTAACAAGTTTTGTCTCTCAACAACTTGAACGCTTGTTTTTCATACATTTCCTGTGGCCAGATTACAACGTTACCCCCTTTATCAGCTTGTTTGATCTGAATCCCCTTCATATTTTTAATTTCCTCTATGGCCCTCCTTTCCTTTTGACTCAAGTTATCTCCCCTGCTCCCCCTCCTCAATTTTTGCAGATCTTCACTTACCAATCTTACAAATATATCTAAAGCAGGGCATAAATTCAGTTGGGGGAACACTGATTATTTTTTCTTTAACTCCCTTGGAATCATACCTACCTTGATATCTTTTTCAACCTCCTCACTTAACTCTTCCAGGATCTTCAATGCTTCAATCTCCTCTCTCGTAGTGAAATTTTCATCACTGCCTCGTTTAAAATGCAATTTTTTTAAAAGCAGTTTCCTGGCAAATAAATGTAGGTCTTTGGTTACTGTAAAAAGATCCATATTAGAGGTAGGTGAAAAACTTAATCCTTTCGATAGAACATCTATTTGATCAACCGTTAACTGTATATCAGACAGATTTATTACCTGTAGTTGATCCTCCTTCCCTTTCTTATTCTGATTGTCATTCTTTACTTCCAATTTTCGTTTTCCTCCCTGATTGTTCCTTCCATCCCAGTTACCTCTTATTCTATTAGGTCTCAGCTGTCGTTCATCTCTTCTCCTAAATTCCCCATCTGATGTTGAGGCCAAAGAGGAAACAGAGGACCCTCGTGATAGGGTACCATCTCCTTCGTTTTTCTTTTGCCATCGATATACTTTATTGCTATTATAATCAGTAACATCCCTCTGAAATTTTTTAATTTTTTGAGTAGTAATTTCTTTTTCCCAAATTTCAAAAATTTTCCCCATTTCTTCTTTCAATTTTAGTAGGTCATTCCCCATTAGATCTTTTTCAATCTGTTCATATAATTTGGCTATTTCACCTTCTAAACTCATCAATTTTCTACTATTGGCATCAATAATAACATCAATCAGGTCCAGAGAACATTTACTAATCACCTCCTCCCATTTTACTTTCAAATCCTCTTCATCCAGTCCAAAACTTGGGAATTTTTGGATTCTCAATCCTCTCGGGACTATTTTCTTAATTTTATAATTTTCCAGTGCTGCTCTGTTCCACCATATTTTTGTTTTTTTATGGTTCAAATTCTTGAACTAACGAATCATCTCATTTATTTTCAAAGTGGTATCATTAAAAGTCAAGCCAGTTTCCCCACTAAAAAGATCTACTGCTCATGCATGCCAGGTAACCTCCCTGGCTTCCATATTTATTAGTACGGACTTCTATATCTGTCATAAAAAAACAGAAAAATAGTCAATTTCTCAGTAAGTCCAATTATCACTAAAGGTTCCTAACTGAACCACTCCTAAATGAGATATTCACCACATAGACACAACGGAGTTTCTTACGGTTCCAATACTACAATAATACTTTATTAATATATTCTATTAAAAACATTTTACAGCCCAAAAATTTCATAGCTATTAGCCAAGGAAACTGCTTAACAATAAAAGGTGTCTCTAACTGCCGGTATGGGTCTATACAATTATAGCTGACAGTGCATACTCCGTTTATATCCTCATTACATCACGAGTAAAATTGCACCATGGAAGAGACTGATAATTACCCAGCCTAAATGACACGACATAACTCACCTAATACCAGCAGCAGTCACCTCACCTCCTCGACGCGCGTTTCGCGTATCGCTTCCTCAGGAGAAGATATCGGCAGGGCTCTGCTTACTGCTATTTAAAATACCGCCAGCCAATCAATATCGTGGAATCTGATCACGTGGGGAATATTCCGGCTATTGGGATCCTTAGCGCTTCCACCTGTGTTCGATACCCTCGTAATGTCCGCTTCCGCCCGATGCCTGAAGCCCGGGTAGGTGAGGGCAGACAGGACGGACAAAGTCCGTCATGCTGACGTCACCACCCCGTCACTTCCCTGGCAACCGGCCGAAGCGTCCGGGTTCAATCAACAGATTAAGCGCTTCCCAACAGCCCGGATGTAGGAGGTAATACATTTAAAAAGGAGTCCCCTTATATCTTCCCTACTAAATCACCTTGGTGCAATTTTACATAACACAAACGGATAAGTAAATACATCAATGAATAATATACAGTCCATATAAATATCACAACAATAATTTATATTGCCATATCAATTTATCCTTCGTGAACAAATATCAAGAATATATAAACCCCAATAAATAATATACAATAATATAATAAGTGACACTATTACCCCCACATATATTACCTGACACCATGAAAATAATTCATAAAAGAATTTCAGTGCATCATTCTCATACTAAAAAGTGCTCAAAAATTACTATAACACAAGTGAATCAACTACAACATAAAATCCTAAACACTATAATAATTCATACAATTGAAAGAAGAAATGGGGAAAAATTTTGAAATTTGGGAAAAAGAAATTACTACTCAAAAAATGAGTTACTGATTATAACAGCAATAAAGTATATCGATGGCAAAAGAAAAACGAAGGAGATGGTACCTGTCACGACAGGAACACAGGGAATAGTGAGCCCTGTCTGAACCCCACCTCTGACCCTACCTACTTACAGTATAGGCCCTAGGTAGCCAAACCGTAACTGGGCGACAGTTCCTATACTGTATAAGTGAAGGCAGGGAAGGGAAACACGAGACGAACAACACAGAACAATACAAACACAATAAGAGAATTGTCAACAAGCTGAGTCAAACCTGGAGGGAACGTCAAAACTAGAGGAGGAGGCAAAATCGAAGTCGAGGTCAGAAAGCCGGGAGTCAAGAAAACCAGAATATCTCTCAGGGAACAAACGCAAGCACTGCACCAGAAAAACTAATAACAGGCAATGTGAAAGGGCAGTTGCCATCTTTAAATAGCCCGCCCAGGATCATGTGATGTGGCCAGCATCACATGACCTGAGGCGGAGCAAGCTGTCAAAACAATGCAAAGTAGCCATGTGGTGTGATCAGCACCACATGGCTAAAAACCCAACAGACAAATTAACTGATGAAGTGCTGGCTGACCAGACCAGCACTTCAATTTCCTACTGCTCGTCTCTAGGGGGGCGGAGAGGTCCGGCGGCGCTGCGCGGAGGGAGCGCGTCGCCGGCCTCCCGTGACAGTACCCCCCTCTTCACGAGGGGCCACCGGACCCTTTCCAGGGGGAGCCGGTTTCTCAGGATGCTGCAGATGAAACTCCCGGATAAGAGTATCCGCATGCATCCTGCTCAACGGGACCCATGACCTATCCTCCAGACCGAACCCCCTCCAATGCACAAGATATTGAAAGGAGTTCCGGACTTTCCTCACATCAATGATGTCAGCTATCTCATGCTCCATTTGTCCTGCCACCTCAACCTGAGGTGAAGGCTGTTCCTCAGGACACACGGGAGCAACAAACCTCTTCAACAAAGACTTATGGAAGACATCATGTATACGAAAGGAATCAGGCAAGCGTAATTTAAACGATACCGGGTTGATCACCTTGATGATCTCATATGGACCTATAAAACGAGGCGCAAACTTATAAGAGGGTACCTTCATATGCAGATTCTTAGAGGATAACCATACCTTGTCCCCCACCTTGAACTCAACCCCCTTAGAACGTCTCCTATTTGCCTTAGTCTTATGGATAAGTTGGGCTCTTTCCAGGTTCGACTGAACCTGTGCCCAAACTGTGCACAGTTCCTGGGAGACACTATTGACCTCTGGGACCACAGAATTGGATGACGAAAAAGAACCAAAACGAGGATGGAAACCCATGTTGCAAAAGAACGGCGACATCCCAGAGGAAGAATTAACGCGATTATTCAAGGCAAACTCAGCCAGAGATAAAAACCTGGACCACTGATGTTGGTTGTCAGAAACATAGCACCTAAGAAACTGTTCAACGGATTGATTGGTACGCTCGGTCTGACCATTGGACTCAGGATGGAAGGCCGATGAGAAGGACAGAGAAATACCTATTTTTTGACAGAAGGCCTTCCAAAACCTGGACACAAACTGTACACCCCTGTCTGACACGATATTTTCAGGGGCTCCATGAAGTTTGATGATGTGATCAATAAACACAGAAGCCAGAACCTTTGCAGATGGTAATTTGCTTAAAGGAATAAGATGACACATCTTGCTAAATCTATCCACCACAACCAAGATCACGGTCTTACCCTCAGAGCATGGCAGATCGGTGATAAAGTCCATGGACAGGTGGGACCATGGTCTACCAGGTATGGGCAATGGATGTAACTCGCCCATAGGCCGTGTCTTGGGAGTTTTTGACCGGGCACAAATGTTACATGCGGACACAAAAGCCTGAACATCTCTGGAAATCGAAGGCCACCAAAAATTCCTGCAAATCAAATCCTTGGTGGCATTGACCCCAGGATGTCCACACAAAACAGAATCATGACACTCACCCAGAAGTCGCAAACGCAATGGTGCAGGCACAAACAATTTATCAAAGGGGGTATCAGTGGGAGCAAGATGTTGTCCGGCCAAGATTTCCTCGGTTAAGACAGGTGAGGTGGCAGCTATGAAGATGTCGGCTGGCAAAATAGGCTCAGGGGGGGCCTCAGGAGGTTGACATGCCTGAAAGCTCCGTGACAAGGCGTCAGCCTTAACATTCTTGCTTCCGGGCCTAAAGGTAACACAGAAATCAAAACGGGTAAAAACAAAGCCCACCTTGCCTGTCTGGGATTTAACCTCTTGGCAGATTCAAGGAACATAAGATTCTTATGGTCCGTGAGGACCGTGATACGATGCAAAGCCCCCTCCAAAAAATGCCGCCATTCGTCGAATGCCCACTTAATGGCCAACAGTTCCCTATTGCCTATATCATAATTTCTCTCAGCCGGAGAAAATTTGCGAGAGAAGAAGGCACATGGCCTGAGGTTGGTTAAGGTGGAAGAGCCCTGAGATAGTACAGCCCCAACACCGTCCTCAGATGCATCCACTTCAACCACAAAAGGCTTATTCTGATCTGGCTGAATCAGTATGGGAGCATTCGTAAAACAAATCTTAAGATCTTCAAAAGCCTTTATGGCAGCCGGGGACCAATTCACCAGATCAGCTCCTTTACGAGTTAGATCCGTGATAGGTTTAACTACTACCGAAAAATTTTTTATAAATTTTCGGTAGAAATTAGCGAAGCCTAGGAAACGTTGGAGCGCCTTCAGAGAAGACGGTCGCACCCAATCCAGAATAGCTTGCACCTTAGTTGGGTCCATCTTGAAAGCGCAAGGAGTAAGAATATACCCCAAAAAGGCCACCTCTTGGGCACCAAATATGCACTTCTCCTTCTTTACAAACAATTTGTTCTCACGTAAGACCTCTAACACCTGTCTAGTGTGAGCAACGTGAGACTCCCAGTCAGCGGAAAAAATGAGAATATCGTCAATGTAGACGATCATGAACCTCCCAATAAAAGGTCTGAAAATGTCGTTTACGAAGTTCTGGAAAACTGCAGGTGCATTACTCAACCCGAAAGGCATTACTAAATACTCATAATGTCCCTCCGGGGTGTTGAAGGCAGTCTTCCACTCGTCACCCTCTCTGATTCTAATAAGGTTGTAAGCCCCTTTCAGATCCAATTTAGAGAACCAGCAAGCACCTTGGACCTGGTTCAACAAGTCAGGAATAAGAGGTAAGGGATACCTGTTCTTAACTGTGATCTTGTTAAGTTCCCTATAGTCAATACAAGGTCTCAAACCTCCATCCTTCTTACTGACAAAGAAGAAACCAGCACCCATGGGAGAAACCGAAGGCCGGATATGACCCTTGTCCAGACTCTCCTTGAGGTATTCTCTCATGGACTGACGCTCTGGAGTAGAGAGGTTGTATATACGGCCCTTGGGGTATCTGGATCCTTCAATAATGTCGATGGTACAATCATACTGGCGGTGGGGAGGAAGAAAATCTGTTTCAGACATAGTAAATACATCAATAAAATCCCTGATATACCCTGGCAAGATTACAGACTCGTTAGTAACCCCCAACTGCAACACTGATTTGCAACAGACATTACAGTTAGGCCCCCATTTCTCTAATTCACCTGATGACCAATTGATTACAGGATTATGATCCTGCAACCAAGGTAGACCTAGAACGAGGTCAGCAGGTAAATTCTTTAACACCAAAAAGGAACAGATCTCTACATGATAAATTCCAACAGTAAGAGTTACCTCAGGAGTACAAAACTCCGCTCCTCCACAATTCAGAGGGGTGGAGTCAAGTGCAATAATTTGGATTACCTCCTTGAGAGGAATAAGAGGGACTCCCAAGGATTGCACAAAATCAAAATCTATAAAGTTGCATGCAGATCCAGAATCAATGAAAGCTCTCCCAGACCCCCAGATCTGATCAAAAGAAATGGCAACCGGTAACAAAATTTTCCTTCTTACCACCGCAGGGAGTACCTTGTTTCCAGAGGGAGACCTCCTTGATGGGGGAAGCTTAGGACATTGCTGAAGCCAGTGGTTCGTCTCACCGCAATAAAAACAGGCTCCCTTCAGGCGTCTCTGATCCCTCAAGGTAACGCCCAACTGCATAGGCTCCTCCTGGGCCTGGACTGGAGTAGGAGTCTGGGAAGAAACTTCTGGAAAAATGACCACTTGGGGGGTAGTTGAACGTTCCCTCAGTCTCTCTCTAAACCGACGGTCTAACTTGATAGCTAGAGTCATAGTCGCCTCTAAGGAGTCAGGGGTGGGATAACTAACAAGTAAATCCTTAAGGTGATCTGAAAGCCCCACCCTGAACTGACTTCTCAACGCTGGGTCATTCCAATTGGAGGACACACACCATTTTCTAAATTCAGCACAGTAGTCCTCCACTGGACGGTTCCCCTGTCGGCTGTCTCTAAGCTGAGTCTCTGCAACAGCGGCCAAGTCAGGTTCCTCATACAAAAGTCCTAAAGCCTGGAAAAAGGTTTCCACAGACAGAAGACAGGGAGAGTCAGGCGGTAAAGAAAAGGCCCACTCCTGCGGATCACCCTGCAGCAGGGAAATAATAATCATGACTTGCTGCTGCTCGGGTCCCGAGGAGTGCGGACGCAGCCTAAAGTAAAGTTTACAGCTCTCCTTAAAAGAGTGAAAAGCCTTACGGTCCCCAAAAAACCGATCGGGGAGTTTAACATGGGGTTCCAAAGTTGAGTTAGGAACGGCAGAAACAGCTGTAGGCGCAGTCTGCAGCTGTTCCTGGTGTTGGAGCCTCTCGGCCAGGTCTTGGATTACTTGCGTCATGCCCTGTACCTGGTCCGTGAGTGCTCGCAACTGCTCCATATGGTACGGGCCTGTTATTTTGTCACGACAGGAACACAGGGAATAGTGAGCCCTGTCTGAACCCCACCTCTGACCCTACCTACTTACAGTATAGGCCCTAGGTAGCCAAACCGTAACTGGGCGACAGTTCCTATACTGTATAAGTGAAGGCAGGGAAGGGAAACACGAGACGAACAACACAGAACAATACAAACACAATAAGAGAATTGTCAACAAGCTGAGTCAAACCTGGAGGGAACGTCAAAACTAGAGGAGGAGGCAAAATCGAAGTCGAGGTCAGAAAGCCGGGAGTCAAGAAAACCAGAATATCTCTCAGGGAACAAACGCAAGCACTGCACCAGAAAAACTAATAACAGGCAATGTGAAAGGGCAGTTGCCATCTTTAAATAGCCCGCCCAGGATCATGTGATGTGGCCAGCATCACATGACCTGAGGCGGAGCAAGCTGTCAAAACAATGCAAAGTAGCCATGTGGTGTGATCAGCACCACATGGCTAAAAACCCAACAGACAAATTAACTGATGAAGTGCTGGCTGACCAGACCAGCACTTCAATTTCCTACTGCTCGTCTCTAGGGGGGCGGAGAGGTCCGGCGGCGCTGCGCGGAGGGAGCGCGTCGCCGGCCTCCCGTGACAGTACCCTATCACGAGGGTCCTCTGTTTCCTCTTTGGCCTCAACATCAGATGGGGAATTTAGGAGAAGAGATGAACGACAGCTGAGACCTAATAGAATAAGAGGTAACTGGGATGGAAGGAACAATCAGGGAGGAAAACGAAAATTGGAAGTAAAGAATGACAATCGGAATAAGAAAGGGAAGGAGGATCAACTACAGGTAATAAATCTGTCTGATATACAGTTAACGGTTGATCAAATAAATGTTCTATCGAAAGGATTAAGTTTTTCACCTACCTCTAATATGGATCTTTTTACAGTAACCAAAGACCTACATTTATTTGCCAGGAAACTGCTTTTAAAAAAATTGCATTTTAAACGAGGCAGTGATGAAAATTTCACTACGAGAGAGGAGATTGAAGCATTGAAGATCCTGGAAGAGTTAAGTGAGGAGGTTGAAAAAGATATCAAGGTAGGTATGATTCCAAGGGAGTTAAAGAAAAAATCATCAGTGTTCCCCCAAATGAATTTATGCTCTGCTTTAGATATATTTGTAAGATTGGTAAGTGAAGATCTGTAAAAATTGAGGAGGGGGAGCAGGGGAGATAACTTGAGTCAAAAGGAAAGGAGGGCCATAGAGGAAATTAAAAATATGAAGGGGATTCAGATCAAACAAGCTGATAAAGGGGGTAACGTTGTAATCTGGCCACAGGAAATGTATGAAAAACAAGCGTTCAAGTTGTTGAGAGACAAAACTTGTTACAGAATGTTATCATATAACCCTCTATCCACTTTTCAGAAGAAATTGGAAACCATTCTGGACCAAGCGGTTGAAAATGGGGTAATCTCTAAGGAAATAAAAGAGTCCCTAATCACGCCACATCCAAAGATTGCCACTTTTTATATTATTCCAAAGGTTCATAAAAATCAAGAGGACCCACCGGGAAGACCTATAGTGGCAGGTAATGAGAGCCTATGTGAAAAAATATGTCGATTTATTGACCATCATTTAAAACAACTGGTGATGGAACTGCCTTCCTATATACAGGATACCACGGCCGCTTTAAACAGATTGGAGTATATTAATATGGAGAAAAATATGTTGATAGTGACAGCAGACGTTGAGTCGCTTTACACCAGCATTAAGTATGAGGATGGATTGGCTGCCGTAAAAAGCTTTTTAAGAGGTAATAGTGTGCCATCGGGTGTTAATGAATTAATACTGGAGTTGTTGGAGTTTGCCCTGCGACACAATTTTTTTGTGTTTAAGGACAGATTCTATCTACAAATCCAAGGTGTGGCGATGGGGGCAACATGTGCCCCGTCCTTTGCCAATCTGTTTTTAGGAGCGTGGGAGAGAGAGCTATTCCAGACTAACAACGTGGTAGGAATAGATAAAGTACACAACTGGATCAGGTACATAGATGACCTGCTGTTTCTATGGGAAGGATCGGAGGATGAACTGAAAAAATTCATGAATAGATTGAATGATAATGAATTAAATATAAATCTGACATATAAAGTGGGGAGAGAGGTGGATTTTTTGGATTTAAAAGTAACGGTGGGAGAGACAGGAAGATTGGAGACGGATGTCTTTAGGAAGGGGACAGCAGTTAATAGTCTACTGCATGCAGAGTCCTCTCATCCTAAGAGTACAATAGATGGTATACCCACGGGTCAATTTTTAAGATTGAAACGAATCTGTTCCAATGAAACTATGTATAGGGCACAGACCAATGATCTGAAAAGAAGGTTCTTGGATAGGGGGTACAGTAAGCAGCAAATAAAAAGAGGATTCAATAATGCAGAAAAGAAAAAGAGGGAGAAACTGTTATGCCCAAATGAAATAAGAGAAAGTGATGAAAACGAAGGTAAAACAAGATTTATCACGGTATATAATAAACATTGGAATGAAATGAAAAGGATTCTTTCAGATCATTGGTCTGTGTTAAAAACGGATCCCATATTAACTAAATGCATCACGGATGGACCATTGTTAACAGCAAGACGTTCAAAGAGTCTAAAGGACTTATTGGTACACAGCCACTACATTCCAAGAGAAAATGATGAGTGGAAAATTGGAAGGAAAAGAGTGGGTTCATATCCATGTGGAGGATGCAAGGCTTGTAGGAATATGGTAAGAGAAATGGAATTCATTGGCATGGGAAATAATAAAAAAAATATTTAAAATACGGAATTACATCTCCTGCTCGACCTCTGGAGTGGTCTATCAAGCAATATGTCCCTGCGGGAAACAGTATGTTGGTCTCACCACAAGAGAATTCAGAAAAAGAATCAGGGAGCATATCAGAGACATTGAAAAGGCAAAGGAAAATGAGGAGTATGGTGAATTGAAAACTATCCCCAGACATTTCAAGAAATTTCACCAATGCAATGCTGAGGGATTGAAATTTAAGGGAATAGATATGGTCCAGATGGGAATAAGAGGTGGAGATAAAGGGAAAAAATTGGCACAAATGGAGTCTAGATGGATTTTCCAGTTAGGAACACTAGCTCCTGAGGGCCTTAATGAAAATGTGGGTTACAGTGCTTTTTTATAAAGTGGTATCATTGGCGTGTTCTGGTTTTAAATAGATTAAAATTTGGGGTTGGTCTGTTAAGAGGGTAGTATAATTATTTTTGTTAAGATATATTTTAATTTTTTGCCGTTTGTCTTTAGATAAAAATAATCGAAGGATGGGGAAATTATGTAGAAGTATCAAGTAGGAGGTCGGAGGTGGTTGAAAAGGAATCCGTGTGAAAGAAAGATGAAATTTGCACACATTAACAAGAGGATATTATGCACTCATGCACTTTAATTATATTTCACGAAATTGATTTTATGAATTAATGGTGGTTTTGAATTAATCTATATATGTATGAATTATTATAGCGTTTAGGATTTTATGTTGTAGTTGATTCACTTGTGTTATAGTAATTTTTGAGCACTTTTTAGTATGAGAATGATGCACTGAAATTCTTTTATGAATTATTTTCATGGTGTCAGGTAATATATGTGGGGGTAATAGTGTCACTTATTATATTATTGTATATTATTTATTGGGGTTTATATATTCTTGATATTTGTTCACGAAGGATAAATTGATATGGCAATATAAATTATTGTTGTGATATTTATATGGACTGTATATTATTCATTGATGTATTTACTTATCCGTTTGTGTTATGTAAAATTGCACCAAGGTGATTTAGTAGGGAAGATATAAGGGGACTCCTTTTTAAATGTATTACCTCCTACATCCGGGCTGTTGGGAAGCGCTTAATCTGTTGATTGAACCCGGACGCTTCGGCCGGTTGCCAGGGAAGTGACGGGGTGGTGACGTCAGCATGACGGACTTTGTCCGTCCTGTCTGCCCTCACCTACCCGGGCTTCAGGCATCGGGCGGAAGCGGACATTACGAGGGTATCAAACACAGGTGGAAGCGCTAAGGATCCCAATAGCCGGAATATTCCCCACGTGATCAGATTCCACGATATTGATTGGCTGGCGGTATTTTAAATAGCAGTAAGCAGAGCCCTGCCGATATCTTCTCCTGAGGAAGCGATACGCGAAACGCGCGTCGAGGAGGTGAGGTGACTGCTGCTGGTATTGGGTGAGTTATGTCGTGTCATTTAGGCTGGGTAATTATCAGTCTCTTCCATGGTGCAATTTTACTCGTGATGTAATGAGGATATAAACGGAGTATGCACTGTCAGCTATAATTGTATAGACCCATACCGGCAGTTAGAGACACCTTTTATTGTTAAGCAGTTTCCTTGGCTAATAGCTATGAAATTTTTGGGCTGTAAAATGTTTTTAATAGAATATATTAATAAAGTATTATTGTAGTATTGGAACCGTAAGAAACTCCGTTGTGTCTATGTGGTGAATATCTCATTTAGGAGTGGTTCAGTTAGGAACCTTTAGTGATAATTGGACTTACTGAGAAATTAATTATAAAACGGTAGTTACTGTCAGCCAAGGCCATCAGAACTACCGAAAAATATTGTTTATAGTTGTAATATAGGGACCCTGAGTGCGGCGGCTTACGCACGCGGATGTGTTTGCCATCCAGTGCGCTCACACAGTTGGGAAACTGTGCGGTCTGCCAAAAGCCCTCAGCAATCTGGAGCCAATCTGATGCTATGAGCTGGGGCATCACTGTCTCTCTCAGCTGCTGCCAAATCACCCGACATGTCAGCTTCACTATATTGCTGATGGTTGAGTGACCCAGCAAGAACTCATAATGAAGGGAGGCATATGAGTTCCCAGTTGCTAGAAATCTGAAACGCACAAAATAAAAAACATGATTTTAGTATTCCAAATTCAAAATCCACATAAAAAGAATTTAAAAAAAAAAAAAAAAATCCTACCTGTGAGTGACAAGGAGTCTTTCCTCTGGGGAGATGCATCGCCTCATGACAGTGTTCTGATGAGTGAGTCTGGGACGAACAGCTGCCAGGAGACGATCAAATGTGGGGATGGACATCCGGCAGAAGTTGTGGAACTTTTCCGGGTGCCCACGCAGATCCTCATACAGTGTATGGAAATGTCCCGTGGTAGGACGGTCAGAGACAATGGGATGAACCCAGTATCTGCGCCGCTTCCTCGGTACCTCATCCAGCGGTGGCTGTGCAAAGCGCCGAGAAACAAGACAGTCCAGGAGAACATCATCCATACGATCTTCCTCAAAAAGCATCTTGAATAGTGATGGGAACGCATGAAACTCAAGCTATATTAGCAGAAATATCAGCACGAACTCCTTACTACACAAAATGCAACCAAAATAGTGTCAGGCCAATCATGTGACAAATCCAAGGAGACATCATTTAAAAAAAAAATGGATCTGTTTAAACGGATGGAAAACGGATGAAAATTGGATCCGTTTAAACGAATGGCAGTCCGTTTTAACGGATGAAAAACGGATAAAAAACGGATTGAAAAAAACGGACCGTAAAAACGGAACGGGTGCAGACTGAACGTGTGCTTGAGGCCTCAGTGGAGCAGACTAAAGCGGCAGCTAGTTGTATGCGCTGTTCATTCATATTATTTGTACTATTATTAAAGACTGGCTAGGTCATCCACATTTAATATGGCCACGTTGTGCTTCAGTTTCAAATACGCATGTGTGACATGTCACAGCGCTTGTTGCGCTGAGCGAACACGTGTGAGATTATGCGCGGATCAGGTGACCCTCAGCACTTATGTGATTGCTTCTATTTGTTATGCAGATGGATGTTAACTAGAGATGAGCGAG
>ONZH01023532.1:0-118360 GCA_900303285.1 Rhinella marina | reverse complement strand
TACACCTTGTCCTCTATATAATGACCCCTTACAGATTACACCATGCCCCTCTCTATAATGACCCCTATACAGATTACACCTTGTCCCTCTATATAATGACTCCCTGTACAGATTGCAACCATGCCCTCTAATATAATGACTCCCCTGCACAGATTACACCATCCCCTCTATATAATGACCCCCTATAAAGATTACACCATGCCCTTTATATAATGACCCCCTATACAGATTACACCTCATCCCTCTATATAATGACCCCCTATACAGATTATACCTTGTCCCTCTATATAATGACCCCCATATACAGATTACACCTCATCCCTCTCTATAATGACCCCTATACAGATTACACCTTGTCCCTCTATATAATGACCCCCTATACAGATTATACCTTGTCCCTCTATATAATGACCCCTTTACAGATTACACCATGCCCTCTCTATAATGACCCCTATACAGATTACACCTTGTCCCTCTATATAATGACTCCCTGTACAGATTGCACCATGCCCTCTATATAATGACTCCCTGCACAGATTACACCATCCCCTCTATATAATGACCCTTATACAGATTACACCTCATCCCTCTATATAATGACCCCCTATACAGATTATACCTTGTCCCTCTATATAATGACCCCTATACAGATTACACCTCATCCCTCTATATAATGACCCCCTATACAGATTACACCATGCCCTTTATATAATGACCCCCTATACAGATTACACCTCATCCCTCTATATAATGACTCACTATACAGATTACACCTCATCCCTCTATATAATGACCCCCTATACAGATTATACCTTGTCCCTCTATATAATGACCCCATATACAGATTACACCTCATCCCTCTATATAATGACCCCCTATACAGATTACACCATCCCCTCTATATAATGACCCCCTATACAGATTACACCATGCCCTTTATATAATGACCCCATATACAGATTACAACTCATCCCTCTATATAATGACCCCCTATACAGATTACACCTCGTCCTTTCATATGCATTATTATTGCTTACCGTATATAAGTGCGATGCTTCTAATGATGCCAGTGCCTTGTCTTCTAACATTAGGTTTCATTTCTATTCTTTGAGTCAAATATACGTCATAGGCTGCAAAACTGACTTTAGCCTTTAGAACAAGAGTAACCTGTTTGAGTCTTTTATGTGTTGCCTGGAGTTAGTTTCTATGATAAGCCACATGTATAAACATAAAGGAGAACTTTACACCTGGTGATGTGTGAAACTAAAGTTATTTACATTGCGTACAGGGAGCTCCCCCTAGTGGTGACTATTGGCCAACTGTATGGCTGTGAGGAGGAAAGATGAGGATTTGGGGCTTTGTATCAGAAACGTGTATCCTTAAACCCTACAAGGTAAAATCATGACATATATGAAATATTAACTGAAATATCACCAATCCTCCCACATCCCTATGTAAAAACATGTGATGTTGTACATGTAGAATGGAGAGAATTTTAACATTTTCACCTTGGGCCATTCTTCATTTTGAAACCCTGAAATTATTTGTTTACCCTTGAACATTGAGGAACATATGATTTATTTTGCCTATTTTTGTTGAATGACCACAGCAACAGGCCAGACCTTCCACTGTCATCCAGCGGTAATGTTTTGACCGACAATCCAGCTGTACTGGAATGGATGACTTCAACATCATCTTAGGTGACATCAGACACCCCTAGGCAGGAGTTGGAGGGTTCCTCTGACACCACGCTTAGTTGGCATGACCCAGGAACAACCTCAAGCATGCCCGTGACACAGCAGGATGGAAGAGGGCCCATGAGACAGCAGGGTGGAAGCAGTAGGAGATCTGCAACCAAATGTGGGAAGGGTACACTTTCTGCTACTCAGGAGACTGCCTGTGAGGAACACATTAGCAGCCGCAGTCATCACATAGTGGTGGAGGGAAAATGCCATACTGGCCCGTGTGGGAATGTTTCAGCGAGTCGCTAGGGGACGTAAGCTTGGCAGTATGCAAGGATATGTGGGCAGAAGGTGAGAAGTGGCCAGGGTTGGCATGATGGCCCCGGCGTCAACACATTGAGCATCACCATAAAGTGGCATTGGAAAACTGCCCTCATTTAGTCTTAGAGCCTGATGCAACAACCACTCAGGGCCGTATTTAGGGTTCATGCTGCCCTAGGCACTCTCTGTGATGACGCCCCCCCCCCAACGTGACCCATTCCCCCACGCCCCAAATAGTAGCATAGTAGCCTCTCCTCAGCCCCCCCCACCCCATAGTAGCCCCCTCACCCCACAGTAGCATAGTAGCCTCTCCTTAGAACCCCCCTCCCCATAGTAGCCTCGTTACCCCCACCCCCCATAGTAGCCTCTTCTCACCCCCACCTCATAGTAGCCTCTCCTCGTTACCCGCCACCCCCCATAGTAGCCCCCTCACCCCCCATAGTAGCCTCCTCCCCCCACAGTAGCATAGTAGTCTCTCCTCAGTAGCTCCCCAACCCATAGTAGCCTTGTTACCCCCACCCCCCATAGTAGCCTCCTTCTGGACTTATTACAGTGACCTATCCTCCCCCCCAACCCCTTGGATACTGAAAATGGTCCTCTGCCAAGCCAATTAACCCCCGCCCAACTATCCCACCATGCACCTACACCCAACTACCCTCAGTCTGTACCCCCCCCACCTGCCGCTGGTGCACCTAGCTTTTCTGATGCCCAAGGCAAATATTGAAACGCCCCCCCATGCAAAATACTCACCCTAATCCCTTCCCTCCAGTTCTACTGTTAAAGGGGTTGTCCTCTTTTTACTACTAATGATCTATCCTCACGCTAAGTCATCAATATCAGATCGGCTGGGGTCCTCCGGCACCCTGACGATCAGCTGTTTGAAGAGAGAGCAGAGCACATATGAGAGCTGCTTTCTTTGCTCTGTTCACCTGCTTGCCATAGAATTTGCAGTGAAGAGCAGTAAACAGAGCAGAGAAAGCAGCGCTCGTACAAAAAAAAAAAAAAAAGACAACCCCTTCAAAGACAGACTTGGAAAACATTTCATACAGCACTATAGAGCATACAGGGTCATACAGCGCCACATATGTACCTTTTACATCCAGTGACTTCTCTTCTCTGATGTAGACGTTCTCTTTCCTCTTCTTCTGTCAGACCAGAACACCATGGTGACTTCTTTCAGCTGTGCCTCGTCTCTGAAGAGTTCAACAAACAGACATCTTACTTTCCTACTTTTCCATCATCCTCTAACCTTCTCCACATCTCACCCTGCCCGCCCCCCATACTATACTACAGAAACAGCTCCCCTGAAAATACTGGCACCACACAGAAAAACAGTACCCCCTTACCTTTCAGATCAGATCCCCATATCAAACCCCAGATGAGACCCCCATCTCCAGACCCCCATTAGACCTCCAAACTCCCATATCTGACCCTCATTAGACCTCCAAAGCCCCAATCAGACCCTCATTAGACCCCCAGACCCCTATCAGATCCTCATTAGACCTCCAGACACTCAATCAGACCCCCATTAGACCTCCAGACCCCCTATCAGACCCTCTTTAGGACTCCAGACCCCCAATCAGACCTCCTGACCCTCAATCAGACCCCTCTAGGCCCCCAGTCAGACCCTTCAGGCCCCTAATCCGACCTCCTTCAGACCCCTAATTAGATCCCCAATCATACCCCCCCTTCTGGCCCCATATCATACTCTTGTGGCCCCCATATAGAACTCTCCTTCTGGGGCCCATGTCAGACCCCCCCCCTTCTGGCCCCATGTCAGAACCCCTTTTCTGGCCCCCATTTTAGACCCCCCTTTCTGGTCCCCATTTCTGTCTCAACGTTAGCAGAAGGAACAGTTGTTTCTTCCCATTGACTTCAACATCTTCTATTGCTCCTGATGCTCCTCCTACTCCACATCACTTGTTTGGACAGTAATCAGTCAACGAGGTGATTGCTAACAGACAACAGTGTTCGTCCAATCATCCAACGGCGCAGAAGCTGAACGTGCACCTGGCCAGGTTGCTGATACTACAGTCCCTCCCTTTCCATGTAGTTGACTCCGCACATTTCAGAGAACTGATGGCTTGTGCCCACCCAAGGTGTGGAGTCCCATGCTGACATTACTTTTCCAAAAAAACTGTACCTGATTCATCAATTTGTTACGGAACTGTAAGAGCTGTTAAAAATGCCCAGAAACCATGAAAAATTTGCCTTCCTTTAACTGCAAAGGCAAAATGCTCTTCCGCAACATTGCCTGATATGTGACGTTCCACGCATTGGAACTCCGCGCTCCATGAAATGAAGCTGCCCTGTCTGCTGTGGCAGAGCAGGAAGCCGGAGAAGAGGTCCCTCCCACCAACCAGTCTGCAGAGCATTCTAAGGAAATGACGATCCTACCTCCCCCGGCTCCTGAAGGCTGTCCAGACCCTGCAGATTACTGCCCATCAGCGGTGACTAGGGATGAGCGAATCAACTTCGGATGAAACATCCGAAGTTGATTCGCATAAAACTTTGTTCCAATACTGTATGGAGCAGTAGCCAATACATTTTAATACTGTGCGGAGCTCCTGCTCCGTAAATAATTGGAACATGAGTATGACAAGTATGAGTCTGGGTGGAGGAAGTGATCCCAGAGAGAGGGAAGCCTGAGAGGCTTGTGTGGTCACAGCCTTGAGGGCTGTTAGATCGTATGGCTGAGCGAAGCCAGATCTCTCCCCTGGTGCGGGACTTATGCCTGGTGAGCTGACCTGCTGAGTGTCGGAGCCTGATACCCCTGTGTGTGAACTGTGCTCTATAGTTGAAGTAGAGACGACCTTTGTATTAGGTAAAGCCTAGACGGGCAGGTGTTTATTTTTGGTTTATGTTTGTGCTGGTGTTGACGTGCCAAAATAAAGCACCCCGTTGTCAGTGGAGGAGTCTGTCATCACCGTCCTGATTGAAAGAGTGATCCCTTACAATGTATATGTGTGTGTGTGAATATATGTATATGTGTGTGTCAGTGCTGGGAGCACTAATGGGGCAATATGCATGAATTCTTTCAAATGTAGTGTTATATATAGTAGTATTTATTTCAGGGGCGCAGTTAGGGTTGCCACCTTTCCCAACAAAAAATACCGGCTAAATTAAGGTGCACCCCAAAGGAGGTGTGGTTGTGGGTGTGGTAAAATGGGCTGTTAAGTCGCTATGTCATAATGTGGCTCCCAGTATTAATAATCCCCCCTTAGTGCCCCCAGTAATACTAATGCCTCCATTAGTGCTGCCCAGAATTGCCCCCAGTAATAGTAATGCCCTCATTGGCTGTATGCTTTGAGTTCCGGGGGAAAAAAAAAAAGACTTCTATCCATTAGACAAATTAAAGTTTCATTGCACCGCAGGGGTGGAGCCTTAGCTCCTCAGTGCAGGCTGTGCACTGAAACCCTAATTTGTATGAAAGTATTTTTCTAAGGAACACTGCAACTGATTTTCACAACAAAGGTTTTATTTTAATCATCAGGAGCAACCCTATGAGGTAATATGTTTGGTGTAATAAGGTTACTCCTGATGATAGGTGCTCTTTAAGTGTAGTTTGACTGTACAGACTGTAAAGTAGAGTGACTGCTCTGTGCCAGGTTGACATCCCTGCAACATCTCCAAAATCTTTCTACAGCTTAAACCCACCTACAGTAGAATTAATAGTACATGGGAAAGCGTAGACTGTGTCACAGCACCATGATTAGCACTGACTGCCAGGCTGTAATATTTAGTTGTTCATGACATAGCATAAATTTAATTTTGCTTGCTTACACTGCCATCTATTGGCCAAAACATATATTGCAAAGACACGTAAAAAGAAAAAGGTTTGGTACCATGTTCGCCAATAGTAAGAGGACTTGATGCTCTCAAAAATAAACGTTTTAACGACTACCTAAAATAAATGATGCTATAAGGCAACATTTTGAAAAGCTCAGGTCTCTTCTTCAGGCCAGAACAGAAAAAAGTGATTCGGCATGCATGCTAGTGTCTGCACTCCTGAACTAGGGGAGGCCTTTGAAGCACCAGAAATGGCAAAAGGCAAGTGGACATTACATGCATGTGGAACAAAACATCCCCTGATTATATGGAAGCCAAGACTGGCACGTAACAGGTAGGACAAAGTGTTAGGTTCCCATTCTGCAGAGAACACCTTGACGATTGCGGTGAATGGGCTCAGATAATTTTGTACAAAATATATTTGCCAAGAGTCTCTAATTTATTATACAAGCATAGCATGAGCTTTGGAATACTATATCACTATGGCATTTTGTGCTTTATCTGGCGGTGTGCGGTTGCAATCTATGTATTTTCCTTTGAAATCTAGGGAGTTACTCTCATTACATATGCCATTATAATTTTTAACACTGCTAGGCAGAGGCTTCCACCTAGCAGTGTTCCCGGTGAAGTCACCGGCACTGATGGATGGGCTTTAGCTGTTTTACAGGCTAGGGCAGTGCAAAAGCCCGCCCATTAGTGACGGTGATATCACCGGGCTCACTGCTAGGTGGAAGCCTCCGCCTAGCTTTACCTATAGAGAGCCCGGTACGTCAATGGATCTCCAAAAAATTCAGCGCAGGGCAAAGGACAGCATCGGAGCATGAAATGCTGCCTGGGTGAAAAGTGAAACCTCGGGTTCAGAGCTGAACAAGCCCAATTTCTCACAAAAACTAAACACATTCAATAAAGTACAATAACATGTTAGCAAAACCCTGGAAAGGCTGCAATTTACATCACGACCACTGGGTGGTCACACATAGAATCTTATAAGGTATCCTCCTGAGGAGGATAGGTCATCAATAAATATAACTTGGACAACCCCTTTAATGAGGAATCCTACAAGTATGTGTTAACTGGATATTGACTGTAGACTTTTTGCATATTTTCATAGGTTGAAGATTTATCTGATACAGAGCTCCAAATCTTCAGCTTCCCTTCAGACAACTAGAACATTGCAAGATAAAATTCTTGCTTCCTGCAGCCACCACTAGAGGGAGCTTACGACATACGTACATGAACACAGTAGAGAAGAAAGCTCCAGAGCTCAGCTCCAAAAAATATATTTTATCAACGGACTTGCTACATCCAGAATTTTCATGGCTGTCTTTAGGTAGCCGCCATCATCTTCAATTAGACCCCTATTTCCTATCTTAACTATAACGTTATTCATATAGTCATGCTTCATTGTAAGAATCTCCTTCATTGCTGCCTTCATCTGCTCACTTTCCACTTGCATTGCTTTCTCTGCAGCCAGTAGTTGGCTCCTCTTGATCAGTAGGTCTTCTCGTTCGGCCTGTAATTGTTTCCTTTCACAGCTCAGTTGGTAGATTATGAAAATCTGGGGATGAGAGAATTGATTCTGTATAATTGAGACACATTCCTCCATGTGAGCTCCACATTTACTGCACTTGTACCACGTGTCCACCCTCACTATGCAAATTCAATACATTCTCACAATATTGCTAGCAAAACCCTTGATTGCAATTCACATCGCAACCACTGGGTGGCCACATGTAGACAAATATAGCATAAATCATGTTTTTTGTTTTTTAGATGCATTTATTTCACGGCACACATCTCTAGATATGTTAAACGGGTTGTCCAAGTTATTTTTTTTTGTTCTTTGTATGTTTCTAATTAGGCAAATGCAATGTTTTTTCAATGCACTTACTTTAACTTCAGTGACCCTTTCTTAGAGCTCACTCATATGACCTGTGATGTCATCTTCTCTCCCTGCTCTGCTGATGTTTCGTGCACAAGTCTCAGAGATCAGATAAGACGTCACTGTGCTGGCCACGACCCCCCCCCCCCCCCGCTCCTGATCTCTCCCTGGATTCTTTCAGATACTATAAGATTTTAACCCCTTTAGCTACCACAGACTCAGGGCTGAAGGCTTTACGGAGTAGCTGCAGGAAGTGAGGAGACAAATGCTGGGCACAGGAGCTGGCAGACTAGAAAAGACCTGTAGAGTATTGCACAAGAACAGGTAGGGGGAAGATCCTGTGTATATCAGCAGTGTGATTGTACAGCTGGGACTTGTAGTCCTATTTTATTTTATTATTTTGCCTAAAACTTGCTTAACTTAGTTATATTGTATATTGCTGCCCATCAGATTCACAGTACTATATATATTTCTTTTTCATAACTTAGACAACCCCTTTAAGCCAATATAAAAGATAGGAAGGAAATAAGGGCACATTATCTTTATTCTGCTGGTCAGTATGATTACAGAGAAACCAATTTTATATAGTTTTTTTTTCTTTTACGTTCTACCACCTTTACACAAAGCATTTTTGAAAAAAAATCCTGTTTGTGTCACCATTTTCTGAGAGCCCTATTTTTTTTTCCTATCGCGAGCTCATTTTTTTGTGTAATGAGTTGACATTTTGATTGGTACCACTTTGGAGTATTTTTTGAAAGCTCGCTTTTAAGCTTTTTGTAAGGCAAGGCGACAAAAAGATGGCTGTTGACAAAGCATTCACCTGAAGGGGTAGACCATTTGATATTGCTATAGAGCAGGTCATTACGGATGCAGCAATACTTGATAGGTCTATTTTTTAATTCTTGATTGCAATTTCTGGAAAAAATGTTTTTTGTGTTTCAATTTTCTGAGCCATACATTTTTTAAATTTTGTGTCAATCATCTTGTGTAGGGACTCATTTTTTGCGGGATGAGGTGATGTTTTCAGTGGTACCATTTTGGGGTACATTGTACTTTTTGATCGCTTGCTACGACACTTTTTGTCAGGCAAAGTGACCAAAAAATTTGAATGAGTTAGATTTATGTTAACTAAAGAAAGTGCCATGGAAAAAAACATCAAAATTATTTCAAAATGTGTTTACAATAAAAACTTGATTCATACAATAGGTTAGTTTCTAATGACATATTCCCATTAAGATGTATCAACTTACTATTCCAATGAAAAGCAAACCGGCAAGTAGTGTGGAATACACAGGCCAAGACGTCTTCACTTTTCTGTTCTGTCTTGGTAAAAATGTATATATAAAATAATGATAATTCCGAAGAGTAATAATAAGCCTATATAAAGAACAGAAGCAACAGTTACTGTACCATAAACAAATTCCATTCTGCTACTGCCAATGACATCTACAGTACTGTATGTAGGACTGAACTTCTAGGACTGAACTAAGATGAAAGTCATCTATCTATCTATCTATCTATCTATCTATCTATCTATCTATCTCAATCTATCTATCTCATATCTATCTATCTATCTATCTATCTATCTATCTATCATCTATCTATCTATCTCATATCTATCTATCTATCTCATATCTATCTATCTATCTATCTATCTATCTATCTCATATCTATCTATCTATCTATCTATCTATCTATCTATCTATCTCTTATCTATCTATCTATCTCATATCTATCTATCTATCTATATCATATCTATCTATCTTTCTATCTATCAGTATAGAACCACTAAGTCAACCAACATACTTGGCTTTGGGCTACTCCTAAGGGCATTATCCTTGCAGTCCACTGGTATTCAATCTTTAACCTCTATCAGTGCATCTGGACTTTGCTGCAGGAGAACCACCAGGTTGCTACCTCCTGGAGTAATCTCTGTGTGATTGACAGCTAATCCAAGGGTCAGAGACACTAGTGGGAAGCCCCAAAGAATCAGGAAAAATGAAAAATTATATTCTCAGGCCGAGGTCATATCAGGCAAGGTACAAGCAATGCTGTAAACAGGCCAATGTAAAAACCACCAGAAAGGTCAGTAAAGGGTGATCAGAGCAGTCCCTGTGACCTCCTGGGAGAGCAGGACAGCACCGGGCACAAGCCGGTGACTTAACATCTATCTACTCTATCTATCTGTCTATATATCTATCTCAAATATAACACAGTATGAAGTTATCTACTAAGCTCCCCCTAGTGGTGGCTGTAGGCATCCAGATACTTGTCAGATAAGTAATAGAGTTAAAAAAAACGATTATTTCTTCTAACCTGTTAAAGAAAAATTGTTTAGTTACTCCTTACCCGCCTGTTGCTCCACCAATGCCATTGTCCCTGCTGCACTCAGCGGAGCTGAACCCAGACATAATCTGTTCTTCATCCCTCCAGCCCCCTCTGAATTGAGCATTGGAGCAAGAAATTCCATACCACACTTCTGCTAGACATAGGCTTCCGCCTAGCAGTGAGCCTGGTGACGTCACCAGGCTAAGGCAGCACTATAGGCACCATTAGTGCCGGTGACATCACCGGGATCATTGCTAGGCAGAAGCCTCCACCTAGCAGTGTAGAAATGTACATGAAACAGCCCTTGGAGCATGAAATACTCCAACGCTCCACTCAGAGGGGCCGGAGGGGTGAACAAGGGGTTATGTCCCGGTTCAGTTCTGCTGGAGAATCCCTTTAAATTTATTTCTATGGAGGGGCTCTGTAGCTCTGTATCAGAAAAACAAAACTCTAACCTCCCAGAATGGAGGTCGTGAGCAAAAGTGCATTATCATCACCCAGCTGCACATATTTTTGATTACTAGGTATGATTTCCCTTTAAAAAAGTATTTAATAAATTGGGCACCTTATTCATGATTTCAGTTTGTAAAGCCACAACTTCCTTCAGTGCCACCATTATCTGCTTGTGCTCCGTTTGCGTTGCTTGCTGTGCTTGATCCCTCCAGTACGTCAGTTCTTCTTGTTTAGCCTTCGTTCTCGTCCTGTTCTTGTTCCTATTCATGTTCTAACCGAATTCTTTCCGCTCAGTTGGTAACTTAAGAAAACCTGAGGACAAGAGAATTTCTTCTGTATAATTGAGAGTCACCGGATGTGCCACCGGATTGGAGTGGCACATCACCACTGGACTCTGGAGCAGAAGAAATGTCTTCTGAGGAGTGATGAATCACCTTTCTCTATCTGAGGGTCTGATGGACAAGTTCAGTGAATGCCCAGAGAATGTTATCTGCCTGACGGCATTGTGCCAGCTGTAAGGTTTGGCGGAGGAAGGATAACGCTATGGGGGGTTTTCAAGGGTCGGCCTTAAGGGTAATAAATGGATATAACTACTATTTGGGGTCAGTAAGGGGGCATAACTACTGTGTGGGGTCAGTAAGGCAGCATAGCTACTGTTTGGGGTGAGTAGGGGGCATAACTAATGTGTGGGGTCAGTAAGGGGCATAACTACTGTGTGGCGTGAGTAGGGGGCATAACATACTGTGTGGGTCAGTAAGGCAGCATAACTAATGTGTGGAGTCAGCAAGGGGACATAGCTAATTTGTGGGGTCAGTAAGGAGGCATAACTACTGTGTGGGGTCAGTAAGGAGACATAGCTAATGTGTGCGGTCAGTAAGGGGGCATAACTACTGTGTGGGGTCAGTAAAGGAGACATAGCTAATGTGTGGGGTCAGTAAGGGGGCATAACTACTGAGTGGGGTTAGTAAGGGGACATAGCTAATGTGTGGGGCCAGTAAGGGGGCATAACTACTGTGTGGGGTCAGTAAGGCAGCATAACCACCATGTGGGATGAGAAAGGGATCATAAGTACTGTGTGGGGTGAGTAATGGGGCATAACTACTGTGTGGGTTCAGTAAAGGGGCATAACCACTGTGTGGGGTGAGTAAGGGGCATAACTAATGTGTGAGTGGGGGTTCTATGTCAAGTGTGGGTGGTCCTGACTAATGTGGGAGTGGGGCCTGCTGCAAACTTGCCTATTCTATTTACACCCCAGATGTGAGAATATCTAAGGAAGGAGAATATATCAGAACATTTGACACCCAGTGATGTCCATATGGCTACAGGACATTGTCATGTGTATGTGTCATTAGTCACATTACTAGAATACATATATACTTATTTTTATAACAGTTGCTTCTTATTAATAAATGTGACTCCTTTTTTCAAACACAAAAGCAACTGAAACCTAGAAATGCAGCAGTGTTTATAGTTAAGTAAAGACCCCCCTGTACAGAATACACCTCATCCCTCTATTGAATGATCCCCTATACAGATTACACCTTGTCCCTCTAGATAATGACCCCTTGTACATATTACACCTTGTCCCTCTATATAATGACCCCCTATACATATTACACCTCATCCCTCTATTGAATGATCCCGTATACAGATTACACCTTGTCACTCTATATAATGATCCATTGTACAGATTACACCTTGTCCCTCTATATAATGACCCCCTGTACATGTTACACCTTGTCCCTCTATATAATGACCCCCTATACAGATTACACCTTGTCCCTCTATATAATGACTCCCTGTACAGATTACACCTTGTCCCTCTATATAATGACCCCCCTATACAGATTAACCTTGTCCCTCTATATCATGACCCCCTGTAAGATTACACCTTGTCCCTCTATATAATTACCCCCCTGTACAGAATACACCTCATCCCTCTATTGAATGATCCCCTATACAGATTACACCTTGTCCCTCTAGATAATGACCCCTTGTACATATTACACCTTGTCCCTCTATATAATGACCCCCTATACATATTACACCTCATCCCTCTATTGAATGATCCCGTATACAGATTACACCTTGTCACTCTATATAATGATCCATTGTACAGATTACACCTTGTCCCTCTATATAATGACCCCCTGTACATGTTACACCTTGTCCCTCTATATAATGACCCCCTATACAGATTACACCTTGTCCCCTCTATATAATGACTCCCTGTACAGATTACACCTTGTCCCTCTATATAATGACCCCCTATACAGATTACACCTTGTCCCTCTATATAATTACCCCTGTACAGAATACACCTCATCCCTCTATTGAATGATCCCTATACAGATTACACCTTGTCCCTCTATATAATGATCCGCTGTACAGATTACACCTTGTCCCTCTATATAATGACCCCCTATACATATTACACCTCATCCCTCTATTGAATGATCCCGTATACAGATTACACCTTGTCCCTCTATATAATGATCCCTTGTACAGATTACACCTTGTCCCTCTATATAATGACCCCCTGTACATGTTACACCTTGTCCCTCTATATAATGACCCCCTATACAGATTACACCTTGTCCCTCTATATAATGACTCCCTGTACAGATTACACCTTGTCCCTCTATATAATGACCCCCTATACAGATTACACCTTGTCCCTCTATATAATGACCCCCTGTACAGAATACACCTCATCCCTCTATTGAATGATCCCATATACAAATTACACCTTGTCCCTCTATATAATGATCCCCTGTACAGATTACACCTTGTCCCTCTATATCATGACCCCCTGTACATGTTACACCTTGTCCCTCTATATAATGACCCCCTATACAGATTAACACCTTGTCCCTCTATATAATGACTCCCTGTACAGATTACACCTTGTCCCTCTATATAATGACCCCCTATACAGATTACACCTTGTCCCTCTATATAATGACTCCCTGTACAGATTACACCTTGTCCCTCTATATAATGACCCCCTGTACATGTTACACCTTGTCTCTCTATATGTCTTGTCTCTCTATATAATGACCCCCATACAGATTACACCCTGTCCCTATATATAATGACCCACTGTACATATTACACATATATATAATGACCCCCCATACAGATTACACCTTGTCTCTCTATATAATGACCCCCTGCATAGATTGCACCTTGTCCTTCTATATAATGACCCCCTGTACAGATTACACCCTGTCCCACTGTATAATGACTCCCTATACAGATTACACTCTGTCCCTCTATATAATGACCCCCTGTACAGATTACACCCTGTCCCTCTATATAATGACCCCCTTTACAGATTACACCTTGTTCCTCTGTATAATGGCCCCCTATACAGATTATACCTTGTCCCTCTATATAATGATCCCCTATACAGATTACACCTTTTCCCTCTATAATAATGACTCCCTATACAGATTACACCTTGTTCCTCTATATAATGACCCCCTATAGAGATTAAAGCTTGTCCCACTACATATATTAATATTGCTTACCTTTGATAACAGTGAGATTTCTAATGATGCTGGAGCTTTCTCTTCTATATAAACCTCTGGGTTTTTGTTTCCTTTCTTCGAGTTGGCTGCAAAAAAGAGCTTTCTCCTTCAGAACTGGATTAACCTGTTTGAGCCTTCATACTGTTTGTTGTCTGAAGTCATAAGGTACTTACTGGGACACGTGGAAATATGAAGAGAGAGAAGGACTGTACAGCTAGTGTTGTTCAAAACCAAAGCTATATACATTGTATACTGGGATCTCCCCCTAGAGGTGGCCTTTGGCCAAATGTATGGCTGTGAGGAGAAAAGTAGAGGATTTAGGGTGTTTTATCAAAAAAATTGTATCGTTACAAAATTAAACGATGACTTATACATTATAAAATATTACCTGGAATATCACCAATCCTCCAACAACCGTATCTAAAAATGTGATGCTGTACATGTAGAAAGTGGGTATAATGGAGATAATTTTGCTATAATTTTGCATCTGATAATTTTGAAAATTTTTTAAAAAATCTGTGTTTACTCTTAAACATTGATATACATATGATTTGTTTTGCCCATTTTTGTTGGGTTCCAGAATTCATTCTTCCCTCTTTTTCTGTTTTATCTTCCACAACCTGAGGGTAGGATACTGGCGGGTACCTCAGTAACGAAGCCGACTTCCGATTCCCACTTCAAAATGTTTTTAAATCCGCAGATAGGAATACCGAAGTCATTTATAGAAGTCTTGAACAACTTCAGAGGAGACACAGTTTTTTTACACAGAGCAAATACATTATAAATGCTATATGAAAACAGCATTTCAAACAAAGTTTTTTAAAGAATCAACTTCGGATCTATGATGCCACCATGACTGTTTTCACATCTAGGGGTATGAGAGAAATGTAAACCGCCATAACATAGACAGTGGAGTCAGATTGTTGAATCCAAGGTTCAGTGCGGGACAGCAGGTTAAGAGAACTTGAAAGAAATAAGTCATGAATATAGAGGAGTTTACTGCACACTGACTGCGGTTGCCAGAGCACACAGTTAACAGTAAAGAGAAGACACATAACAAATGTTATTGAGATTAGCACGGTTTCTATGTCTGATGGAAAAGGGGTTACAATGAGCAAAAACAGGTGGACTAGGGTTAGGAGAGATGTCCTCTGAATTTAAATTACCCCACTTCAGACCATCACCTGTTCCTACCACCACCATCTGCACTGTATCTTCAATGACACCTACAGTAGCTGGATAGTGTTGAAAGGGATCAAGAAGGGTAAGTAATGATGGTGGGCTGCTGCTGTCTCCTCATCCAAAAGGAAGCGAGGACAGCATCCTTATCCAGTGAAAGCAGTGTGTTTTTTATTCCATCAGTACACCCTGGTACATGCAACGTTTCGGCTGGAGAACCTGAGGGAACTGGCTGAATCCCATGCCTGAATAGTACGCATGCACTCACTTGTTATCTCCCTTTTGGCTTACCATTACTGAAGCAAAACACTGACCAAATACTGACCGTCTAAAAGAGGCTGTTAAAGTCCTGCAAACAGGACTTTTTTCCTTGAGTAAAAAATCTGATTTCAGACATACAGTATATACTGGCGTATAAGACTACTTTTTAACCCCTTAAAATAATGGCTACAGTGGGGGGTCGTCTTATACGCCGGATATACGGGGGCCGCACTGTGTGAGGTGTTTTTTTTTTCCCCGTCAGCGCGTAGAGAGCCGCTTCCTGGGACCGCCGCGCATGCCCCGCCCCCCTTCTCCTCCCGGTGACTCCCCGCCCCTGCACTAATCCTATTGGTTATACCTCACACAGTGCGGCCCCCTGCTCTTAGCATACTGAAGTAGCATACTATTCTCTATATTCTCAGGAGGATTTTGAAGGCTTTTAAAGGGAAACTGTCATGCCAGCAAGACCTGTTACAATATCGCAGCTTACAGTTATGATCACCAGGCACTTGCTCTCTTGTTTGTTTTGCAAAGTTTTAGCTTTACCGTACATGTTTGAAACAACCTTATGTTTATAAGTGACAGTTTTGCTGCTATATACAGTACCTGCATGTCATATGCATTTGAATTAAAATTAACATGTTGAAATCAAAGCAGACTTTTTTTCATTTGGGAGAGGGGTAGTCTTATACAGTGAGTATATACCAAATTCTATATTTTTAGGGCAGAAGTTGGGGGTCGTCTTATACGCCCAGTCGTCTTATATTACTAAATCTGATGCAAATTGAACATAAGGCCTCTTTCAGACGGTCGGTATTTGGAGAGTATTTTGCATCAGTATTTGATCAGAATTTGTAAGCCAAAAGCAGGAGTTGGTCCAAAACACAGATGAGATGCAAATAATTCCATTATATTTTATCTCTGTTTTGGACCCATTCCTACTTTTGGATTACAATTACTGATCAAATACTATGCAAAATATTCTCCAAATACTGACTGTCTGAAACAGGCCTTTAAAGTCCTGCATGAAGGACTTTTTTTCCTTGTTAAAGAAACTGATTTGAGATGTTAATGGCCAAAATGTATACAGATTGAGAATAAGTCCTTTTTTCACACAGTCAGGTTTTTTTTTTCATCCGTATTTCATCAGTATTTGTAAGCCAGAAGCAGGAGTGGGTCCAAAACACAGAAGAGATGCAAATATTTCTATTACATTGTATCTCTGTTTTGGATCCACTTCTTGTTTTGGCTTAGAATTACTGATCAAATACTGACCATCTGAAAGAGGCTTTATGGATTTTTAGTTTTCTGGCCTTCTGATGGATCAGAGGAACTGAAAAATAAACAGTGATGGGAACTTACTGTAAATAATGTCACCCTCCCCACTCTGTCATGGGGCCACTACTTGAATGTTCGGGCACTGTATGGTTAAGTACACAGCAATAGATAAGACCTGGCGGTAACACTGACCTGTGATACTGAAGCACAGTAAATCTACAGCTAACAGAAGGGATTAAAAAAGCATGTGTTTGGACTGCCACAACATGGATTAAAAGAACACTACTTTTGTCCACTACTTTATTGGTACTGTCTCCATTTCTTTATTTTGTTCTAGTCATTGCACTGCAGGGGTGCACACTTTTTTTTGCTTTACTGAAGCGTGCTGTATGCTTTTCTTTTTGTTTAATAGGAAGGATTAGCTATAAATCTTGGTGCCCTGCACAGTGATGTAGACGGCAATAAATCACACCTGTAATACTGACGGCACTGTAACTACAGAACGGATTAACTATGAATGTGGGTACACTGGAATGTGATGCACACGGTGATACGGTGATACCTTCTCCATGCAGTTTAACTTCCAAGCCTTCACACTGAGATTGGCCCACCAAGTGGGATGAATATGATTAGGAAGAGTGGCCTGGGTATACCTGATTTATCGCAATTTGTGACTAATTAATTTGTAACAAATCGAATTTCTGGTCGAAGTTGACCAAATCAAATTTTTCACTCATCACTATCCATCAGTATCCCCCAGCTCCTGATTCCTACTATAATATATACCTTGTGTCTCCTATCCCTGACCGATATCCTCACTATAGTCATCAGTATCCCCCAGCTCCTGCATCCAACTATATCATATACCTGGTATTCTCCATCCTCAGCCAGAATCCTCCTCACTACAGTCATCAGCATTCCCCAGAATTTATACCTAGTATCCCCCATACCCAGTTCCTGAATCATACTACAGTACATTATACACCTAGTATTCCCCATCAAGAATGCATCCAATATTCGAGTTCGAGTTCCATAAGTTGGTGACCCAGCTTCCTCAGGACCCTAACAGACAAATCTAACTATCTATGGCACTATATATGAGTAAGGGGGGATTTATCGTGGTAGATTTAGTATTTTGTAGTCTATTACAGCTCTACATTATTGTAACCCAGCTTTCCCAGGACCCTGAAAGGCAACTCTGTCTCACTATGGTACTGTTTAGGAATGGGGAGTGGGATTTATTTTGGTAGAGTTAGAATTCTGTAGTTTATTACAGTTCTATATTATTGTAACCCATGATAAATGCCATTGACTGGAGTGAGACAACCGCATTAATGTCCGAACCATTTTTTATTTTTATTTTTTCATCAACGTATTCTAAAAGCTGTCATTTTTTTTTCCATCAATGTAGCCATATGAGGGCTTATTTTTTCTAGAATAAGCTGTAGTTTTTAATTGTGCCATTTTGGGGTACACAGAACATGCTGATTAACTTTTTATTAATTCTTTCTGACAAGGAGATGGGAAAAAACAGCAATAATGCTACTGAGTTTTTACTGAAAACTTTTGTGGTGTTCATTTTTTGGCATAGATGCTATGAAAACTTTCATCTTTGGGTCAGTACGAAAGCATCGATACCAAATACATATAGTATTTTTTTTTACATCTTACTACTTTTGCACAAAAAACATTAAAAAACGACCCATAACATTTTTTTATTTTTTCCTTCTTTTGAGCTGTCTAAGGACTTGATTTTTGCGAGACAACTTGTAGTGTTCGTTGGTATCATTTTGGGGTACATAACACTGCCAATTCTGGTATTGTTTTTATTTTTTTATTGCATTCACCATATGGGATGAATTGCTGTACATGATAATTGTGTAGCGCGGTTTGTAATGGACGTGGCAATACCAAACATGTGAAGGGGATTTTACTTATGCAATTTTGTTACACTGAAAAGCATTTTTCCAAAGGGAAAAATGTGTACTTTTTGGGGGTATGTTTTTTATTTAATATAACTTTTATTTCACATTTTAACTGTTTAAACAGTCCCACAAGAGGACTTTAATAAATGATATTTTGAATGCTTCTATAACTACACTGTCAGTGCTACACTGACAGATACCAGCATGCTGCGCTAGAGAAGCGAAGGATATATGGCAAGTGGGCCTGGGCCTTGATTAGGCCCTAAGCTGTCATGCCAAGAGATAGGCACCGTGCAGTGTCATTTGTGGGTTGCTGATGGGTGACAGAGGGAGTCTGCTCCCTCTGTATACAGCTCAGATGCTATGGTCACTATTGGCCATAGCAACTAAGGGGATAATTGGCCAGGATCGGCCCTTCTGCAAGTCTGGTCCATTAGAGTAGGAGTTTGGATCTGGTAGAGTCAAGCTCTTCTCCGCTGCATGAGAGACTCTTACACTGGTCCACCTTAAAAATGCAGTGGCCCACCCTAGGGCCCCTTAGCGACCGCTATAAAAAGGCATATTGGTGGTCACTAAGAGGTAATTAAAACCACCACTAAGGTCACACCTGCTGTCCATACCTTGCAGAAAACAACTATTTAATTGAAACTGAGGAGTTTTTTTTTTTTTGGTCATCACCTTCTCAGACCCTCATTCTTCATCAGACCTCAGATCAGACCCCAAAAATCAGACCCTCAAGCCTCATTAGCCTCAGATCAGACCCCTCAACCTCCATTAGCCTGTGAACAAGTGTTATACGTATCAGAGATCAGACTGTGTTTCCAAGAAATTCTACTACAAAAATGTAATTGTTGACCCAATGATATTAAAGGGGTTGTCTCATCTTGGACATTGGGGGCATAGCGCTAGGATATGCCCACAATGTCTGATAGGTGTGGGTCCCACGTCCAGGACCTGCACCTATTCTTAAAATGGAGCCCACAAAGTGACAGATGGCGCACTGTGCATGCAAAGCTGCCCTCAATTTTTTTCTATTAGAGTGCCCAAAATAGCCAAGCAGCATGCTTGGCTATTTTTGGATGTCCCATTGAAATTAATGGAAAGTGCACCATGCAAGCATGGCCACTGCTCCATTAATTTGTATGAGCTTACGGATATAGCTGGCTTGGCTTTTTTCAGCACTCCCATAAAAATGAATGGAGGGCAGCCCGGCATGTGCGTTCTGGATTCCGTACCTTTACGGGTTCCATTCTAAGGATAGCTATGGGTCCCAGAAGAGGAATCAGCACCTATAAAACATCCTAGCGATATGCCCCTTATGTCCAAGATGAGACAAATTCTTTAAATGCAGAGTTGTAAGACGTTTCACCATAGATGCCTATTCCCAAACTAAACTGTCAATACCAGTGTGCAGTGTGTTGAGAAGGGGAGAGACATTAAATTGTGCCTCTGTCTTTAAATTACCAAAAACACTCTTGCAATTTTGCTAGTTCCACTTAATAACCTGTATGTAGTAAGCTTGTGAGTTTTCATTTACAGGAAACTGATACATTTTCATTTATAGGCCTCATAATATAATGTCTGGAAAAAAGAAGAGTGCAAGACAAAAGACCCATGCCTCATCCTACCAGTCAGAATGTGGGTAGTAGAAGTACCAGCCATTCATCTAGTAATAGTAGTGGTGGTAGTAGTAGAAGTAGTTATTAGGTCACAGTTCTCCCTGGCTTCCAAAAGGCGCAAGAGGACAAAGAGGATGAGATTGTGGACTAGATGTCTCACTCCTCCACTCAGTCATACCAGAATGATGTGAAGGTCACCTCTGAGTCTGACATGGTGCCTTGGAACCAGGGGTCACAGCATTCCTCCTGTTCCTCCTCTTTGCAACCCCAGGGAAGCCTGTATCCTCTCTGTCTTCACTCCCTCCTCCGAGGGCACCTTCTTTTTTTAAGATAATGCAGAAAATCCCACCACATACTACAGCAGATAGACAAGGTGTCACGCTCAGGTGTGTGTGGGGGGGAACCACACCAAGCGTAGGAGGGAAAGGAGATAGCCCTGAAAACTAGGGAAGGAAGGGGACACCTCCTTTAAGGAAACTAACTGAAATCCTGACTAACTACCAGTATGAACTGGCCTCAAAGGTAGGCGAGTTCATACACAGGAACCTAAGATCCAATCTAACCCTATAGGACCCTGGAACTAATGTCAGGAAATGAGTCTACCTGTTCGTCCAAGAGGAAGGATGAACAGGGGACTCCCTCAGGCCTAAACACAAACAGGGAAAAGCAAAGTAACAAACAAAAGGGAAAGAGGACACTTATCTTCAATGAAGGAATGGAGGCACCAGGATCTCCACTGAGAACCAAAACCAGTTCACCACAATATCCACTGAAGCTATAAACCGCAATGAACTGTAGGAGAAGCAGCAATAAATAGGGGAGGGACAATTACCACACCAGCAACACCTGAGGGAAAAAGGTGTGGTAAATACCAACAACAAAAAAGGAAAACATGGCAGATTATACCACGTGATGCCAATTTTACAGACCTCCTGCTACCTGTCGCAGGAACGTCTGTGACACAATGGAGTCTTCCTGTTGATGAGTTGTGTGAGAACAGTCAGCGTTTGAACTACCATGAGGAGGAGGTTCAGGGATTGGTGGGGATCTCCAAGCATAGCTGTGTTGATGGTGGTGGTAATAGTGATGACAGCTGTTGCCATAGTGGTGGTGGTAGGGGCAGTCATGCTTGTAGTGGTACTTGGGGAAAATACAGAGCAGGGACCCGTTATGGGACCAAGGAGCCCACAATGACATAACAAAGTCTGATAAAAGTAGCAGGGAGGGTGAGGATTATGACGATGATTGTGGGTTGGACAGGAGTTAAAAAAAACATGACATTGTGATACTCTCTCGTTAAATGTTTACCTATGTGTGTCTATCTGTGGCCACCCAGTGGTTGTGATGTGAATTACAGCCTGTCAATATTTTTCCTAGCATGTTGCAATATTGTATTCTATTTGTTTTCTAAGAAACTGAAACCCTTAAATAATTTCTAAAAAACGTAAAGGTAAAAAGGCACCTCTGTAAATGTACGAACGCTCTGAACTTCCATATTACCTCTCATTTAGAGATCTAGGAACACAACTGAAAGCAGAAATCTCAGGCCACAGGATTACGGTATGATGAAGGTGTTTGTCTAAGTTTGGAATGGTCTCCACATCAATCCTTTCCTTATAATGAGGAGGCCATCCTTTAGAGCACAGTGTATTGGGGAGGGGCGCACTAAGAAATTGTAATGTTTTCTGTCTAGTCCATGTCTATTCTTGTGTTTCCTCTAGGGGGCAGAATACACTAAAAGTGTAGACATGTTTAAAAAAAGCTTACAGTTC
Source organism: Rhinella marina (assembly GCA_900303285.1). Lineage (NCBI taxonomy): Eukaryota > Metazoa > Chordata > Amphibia > Anura > Bufonidae > Rhinella > Rhinella marina. The sequence continues at coordinate 96,338 of ONZH01023532.1, read as the reverse complement.
ATGTAAATCCACAGCGGCAACATCTCACCTCTCGTAGGCAGGGAAGTTAGTTTTCTCCCGTAGAAAAATCATGACCATAAGATTCTCATTTTAGAAGCTTTTGGGATCTTTACGTTAGATATACGTGTTCTATGAGGTCTGAATAAAAATTGGGTTTTATATGTAAGTGTAGGGTCTCTTGTGCTCTTTGTCACATGTATCACTATCAGGAATGCGTTTTGTTTAGCTGAAATATGAAATCTGTTAAACCTCTGCATGCCTCGATTAAGGCTACTTTCAAATCTGCGTTTTTCTTTTCCGGTATTGAGATCCAGCAGAGTATCTCAAAACCGGAGGAAAACGCTTCCATTTTTTCTTCATTCATTGTCAATGGGGAAAAAACTGAACTGAACAGAACGGAGTGCTCCAGAATGTATTCCGTTCCATTTGGTTGCGTTCTCATACCGGAGAGCAAACCGCAGCGAGTTGCAGTTGCAGTTCTCAGACACAATAGAAAACGGATCCATCCCCCATTGGCTTACAATGGTTCTAGTACCGGATCAGTCATGGCTATTTTAGAGATGCAGACGGTTGTATTATCAGTAACGGAAGCTTTTTTGCTGATCCATGACGGATCTGGTAAAAAATGCCTATGTGAAAGTAGCCTGAAGTGGTTATCCCATGATTAATGTGAAATTTAAAATCAAACATCATATTGAACAAGACAATGGGGGTCATTTATTAACATCGGCATTTTAGACACCAGTCTTAATAACCCCTGCGCACAGACAGACACAGACACAGAGACATACTTACCTTCCCTGGCAGCTCACGACCTGCTCCAGCAGGAAGACGGCGCGCAGTGGTAATTTTTACCACAGCGCCACCTGCTGGACGGGAGGAGGGAGCTGCAGGGAAAGGTAAGGACGGATCCGTCATGACCCCAATGCAAGTCAATGGGGACGGATCCGTTTACTAGTGTGTCACACCAAACGGATCCGACCCCATTGACTTGCATTGGGGTCATGACAGATTCGTCTAGGGGACTCGAGCTTTGACTGAGCGTAGGCATGCTCGGCCGAACAGCTCGCTCAACACTATTCTGCACCTATATCGAGAAAGGAGCGGGGAAAGTGGTGGTTGGAGGACTCCGTTCTGGCCACCATCAAGCTCTCTCCCCATAGAAGTGAATGGGGGTGCACTGCACATGACCGGCCACCGCTCCCATTCACTTCTATGACACACACCCCTCCTTCTCCCCCGTCTGAGAATCCAGCTTGAAATAAATTTGGCAGAGCAAGAAACTGCAAGACAATGCAAGAAAGAATTTGGAGATCGCCAGTCTGGTTCGAGATTTGTGAGAAATAGATTGGGGGTCATTTACTAAGTGATATATGCCAGTTTTCTGGCGTATTTGTGTTGCAGATTGCGGCGTAAAGGTTATTTGTGCCACAGTCTGCAACTTTTCCCCGCTCACGCCAGCTCTAAAAAAGGGGAAAAACCCCTTTAACCACTTCCCGTCCTCACGTTGACTATAAACGCCCAGGAAGTGGTTATCTATCTCTGAATGGCCGTTTTTAAACGGCCATTCAGAGATAGCAGCTGCACGCTAATCGTGCAGCTGCACAGTGGGGTACCTGCTGTCAGAGACAGCAGGGTACCCCAAAGAGAAGGCAGGGACCGTTCCCAGGGGTCCCTGCCTTCTAGATCGCTGTATACACAGCGCTCAATGAGCGCTGTGTATACATATCAGGAAGCGCTATTGCGCTTCCTGTTCCGGCACGGCGGTCACGTGATCGCCGGGGCCGGGAGAGTGCAGGAGCTGCCGGGTCTCTCATAGACCCGATCGGCCCTGCACTGAGGCTGTACAGCATAGTATTATGCTGTACAGCCTCTCTGGGGATGTATTTCCCCTGTAACTGGGGCCACTATGTCAGCCCCAGTTACAGGAGAAATCAAGTAATATAAAAAAAAATAAAATAAAATAAGTAAAGTTAAATGTCCCCCTGAGGTCTTGTATGACCTTATGGGGGACACAAAGTGTAAAAAAATAAAAAATAAAAAAAATAGTATCATAAAAAAAAAAAAAATCACATATATATAAAAAAAATAATTTCCCCACAAATATTTAATTAAAAAAAGTTACAAATAAAAATAAATAAATAAGATACACATATTTGGTATCACCGCGTCCGAAACGACCGTCTCTATAAAAATATCAAATGATCTACCCCATAAAGTGAACTGCGTAAAAAAAATCTAATAAAAATTAAGCCAAAACAGCTTTTTTTGTCGCATCACCTACCAAAAAACATAATATTAAACAATCAAAAAGTCGTATGCATCCCAAAATGGTAGCAATAAAAACGTCACCTCATCCCGCAAAAAATGAGCCCCTACACAAGATTATAGCCCGAAAAATGAAAAAAAAATGGCTCTTAAAAAACTGCAACACAAAAACATGATTTTTCTTCGAAAAATGCTCTTATTGTGTAAAACGTAAAAAAATAAATAAAAAATAGACATATTTGGTATCGTTGCGTCCGTAACAACTGGCTCTACAAAAATATCACATGATCTACCCCATCAAGTGAACGGTGTAAAAAAAAATATAGAAAAATGCCCCTAAACTGCTTTTTTTTTTTAGTTAACCTCCCAAAAATTAGATTAAAAAGTGATCAGAAAGCCATATGAACCCCAAAATGGTGCCAATAAAAAGCACAGCTTGTCCTGCAAAAAATAAGACCTCACACAGCTCAGTCCACAAAATAATTAAAAAGTTCTCACTCTTACAAACCATGACAAAAAATTCCATGTTAGAAAATGCAGATGCTGCTCCTCCCCTTCTGAGCCCTGGCGTATCCCCAAATAACAGTTTACGACCACATGTGGGGTGTTTCTGCAAACTGGAGAATCGGGGTAATAAATATTGAGTTTTGTTTTGTTGTTAACCCTTGATGTGTTACAGGAAAAAATTATTAAAATGGAAAATCTGCAAAAAAAGGTGAAATTTTGAAATTTCACATCTATTTTGCTTTAATTCCTGTGGAATACTTAAAGGGTTAACAACTTTTCTAAAATCAGTTTTGAATAGTTTGAGGGGTATAGTTTTTAAAATGGGGTCATTTAGGCCCCTTTCACACGAGCGGGAGACTCGCATGTCTCCCGCAACGCATCTACAGGGCTGGACTAGGCACTGACAGGGATCGCATATAATGCTATGCGATCCCTGTCCGTGCCGAGTCCAGCCCTGTAGATGCGTTGCGGGAGACATGCGAGTCTCCCGCTCGTGTGAAAGGGGCCTTATGGGTGTTTTTTATTATGTAAGCCCACAAACTGACTTCAGAACTGAACTGGTCCTTAAAAAAGTTGATTTTGCAAATTAGCAAAAATTGCGTCTAAAATTCTAAACCTTCTACTGTCCTAAAAAAATAAAATGACACTACCAAAATGATGCCAACATAAAGTTGACATATGGGGAATGTAAATTAAAAAGTATTTTATGGGGCATCACTATCTGTCTTAAAAGCAGAGAGATTGAAATTTAGAAAACAGTGAATTTTTTCAAATTTTCGGTAACTTTTGGATTTTTTTATAAATAAAATTAAAACTTATCGACTCAAGTTTACCATTAACTTGAAGAACAATGTGTCACGAGAAAACAAACTCAGAATCGCTTGGCTAATTAAAAGCGTTCCAAAGTTATTACCACATGACGTGACACATGTCAGATTTGAAAAATTAGGCCTGGTCAGGATGGGGGTAAATGGCTCAGAGCTGAAGTGGTTAAGTGAGGTAGAAAGAGAAATAAGAAAAAAAATAAAAAACAGACAGCAGGTGGCGCTATACAGATACATTTTATTAAATAACTTAATTGCTACAGTAAATTATTAATTGCCGAAATACTGCCTGTACCACGAGCCACACAAGAAAGGCAGCGGGAGATTAGGGAGGTAAACAAGTGGCTCAAGAACTGGTGTAGGCAGGAGGGGTTTGGGTTCTTGGAGAACTGGGCCGACTTCTCTGTCGGCTAAAGGCACTACCATAGGGATGGGTTGCACCTCAATGGGGAAGGGGCAGCTGTTTTGGGGGAGAAGATGGCTAGAAGGCTGGAGGAGTGTTTAAACTAGGAACTGGGGGGAGGGTAACTACATTATAGATGGGGAACATAGTGCAGATAGAGACCTTGGGCAAGGTAATGGAACTGGGGGAGGAATGGAAGGAGGAACTAGAACAGTGCAGAAGGACAAGTGTAGGGGAAAAAATATATATAAACCTCTTAATTGTATGTACACTAATGCCAGAAGCCTGACTAATAAAACTGGTGAACTGGAATTAGTGATGTGTGAGGAGGACTATGACATAGTGGGAGTAACTGAGACATGGCTGGATGATACCTATAACTGGGCAGTCAACGTACAGGGTTACAGTCAGTTTAGAAAGGATTGGCAAAACTGGAGAGGGGGAGGGGTCTGCCTTTATGTAAAGTCATGCCTAAAGCCCACACTGCGGGAAGATATAAGTGAGGGACATGAAGATGTGGAGTCACTGTGGGTAGAAATAAATGGAGCCAAAAACAATAATAAAATACTAATAGGAGTTTATTATAAACCACCTAATATACCAGAGCCCATAGAAAATCTACTTCTAAACGAAATAGACGAGGCGGCAAATCATAATGAGGTCGTTATTATGGGAGATTTCAACTACCCAGATATAGACTGGAAAACTGAAACCTGTATATCTCATAAAGGAAACAGGTTCTTGTCAATAACCAAAGACAATTACCTTTCCCAACTGGTTCAGGACCCGACTAGAGGGACAGCCATACTGGACTTAATATTAACCAATAGACCTGACAGAACAACAGATGTGCAGGTCGGGGGACACCTGGGAAATAGTGACCATAATATAATAACCTTCCAATTGTCATTCAAAAGAGCGTTTCTTCAGGGAGGAACAAAAATACCAAACTTCAAAAAAGCTAAATTTAGCCAACTAAGAGAGGCCATAGGCCTAACTAACTGGGACAAAGTCCTCAAAAATAAAAAATACAGCCACAAAATGGGATATTTTTAAAAGCATCCTAATATCTAATTGTGAGAGGTACATACCTTATGGGAATAAAAGGTTAAGGATCAAGAAAAAACCAATGTGGATAAACAGAACTGTAAAGAAAGCAATAAATGACAAACAGAAAGCATTTAAATCACTAAAACAGGAGGGGAGCGAGGAAGCATTGAAAAACTATAAGGAAAAAAATAGAATATGTAAAAGACAAATAAAAACAGCCAAACTAGAGACCAAGAGATTAATCGCCAAATAGAGTAAAACTAACCCTAAAATGTTCTTCAATTAGATAAATGGTAAAAAGTATAAACCTGAAGGTGTCGGCCCCTTACAGAGTAATGAGGGGGGAGTTGCAGAGAGCGATGAGGAGAAAGCGAAGCTACTAAATAACTTTTTCTCCACTGTATTCACTAAGGAAAATAAACTGTCAGATGAAATGCAGAATATAAAAGTAAATTCCCCATTAAAAGTGCCCTGTCTGACCCAGGACGAAGTAGAGCTGCGTCTTAAAAAGATTAAAATAGACAAATCGCCAGGACCGGATGGCATACACCCCCGTATCCTAAGAGAATTAAGTAATGTCATAGACCCTTATTTCTGATATTTAAGGACTCTATACTGACAGGGAGAGTTCCACAGGATTGGCGCATAGCAAATGTGGTGCCAATATTCAAAAAGGGTCCAAAAACAGAGCCCGGGAACTATAGGCCGGTAAGTTTAACATCTGTCGTGGGTAAACTGTTTGAAGGTTTTCTGATAGATGCTATCTTGGAGTACCTCAATGAAAATAAGCAAATAACTCCATATCAGCATGGCTTCATGAGGGATCGGTCATGTCAAACCAATTTAATCAGTTTCTATGAGGAGGTAAGTTCTAGACTGGACCACGACGAATCAATGGATGTGGTATATCTGGACTTCTCCAAAGCATTTGACACTGTACCACATAAAAGGTTAGTATATAAAATGAGAATGCTTGGCCTGGGAGAAAATGTCTGTATGTGGGTAAGTAACTGGCTCAGTGATAGAAAACAGAGGGTGGTTATTAATGGTACATACTCAGATTGGGTCACTGTCACTAGTGGGGTACCACAGGGGTCAGTATTGGGCCCTATTCTCTTCAATATATTTATTAATGATCTTGTAGAAGGCTTGCACAGTAAAATAGCAAATTTTGCAGATGACACTAAACTGTGTAAAGTAATTAACACAGAAGAGGACAGTGCACTGCTACAGATGGATCTGGATAGACTGGAGGCTTGGGCAGAGAAGTGGCAGATGAGGTTTAACACTGACAAATGTAAGGTTATGCAAATGGGAAGGAATAATGCAAGTCACCAGTACATACTAAATGGTAAAACACTGGGTAACTCTGACATGGAAAAGGACCTAGGAATTTTAGTGAACAGCAAACTAATCTGCAGAAACCAGTGTCAGACAGCTGCTGCCAATGCCAATAAGGTAATGGGTTGCATCAAAAGAGGCATAGATGGCGGTGATGAGAACATAATCCTGCCACTTTACAAATCACTAGTCAGACCACACATGGAGTACTGTGTACAGTTCTGTGCTCCTGTGAATAAGGCAGACATAGCAGAGCTGGAGAGGGTTCAGAGGCGGGCAACTAAAGTAATAACTGGAATGGGTGGACTACAGTACCCAGAAAGATTATCAAAATTAGGCTTATTCACTTTAGAAAAAAGACGACTGAGGGGAGATTTAATAACTATATATAAATATATCAGAGGTCAGTACAGAGATTTCTCCCATCATCTATTTATCCCCAGGACTGTGACTGTGACGAGGGGACATCCTCTGCGTCTGGAGGAAAGAAGGTTTGTACACAAACATAGAAGAGGATTCTTTACAGTAAGAGCAGTGAGAATATGGAACTCTCTGCCTGAGGAGGTGGTGATGGTAAGTTCAATAAAAGAGATCAGGAGGGGCCTGGATGTATTTCTGGAGGTAATAATATTACAGGTTATAGTTACTAGAGAGGGGTCGTTGATCCAGGGAGTTATTCTGATGCCTGATTGGAGTCGGAAAGGAATTTTTTTCCCTAAAGTGAGGAAAATTGGCTTCTACCTCACAGGGTTTTTTTTGCCTTCCTCTGGATCAACTTGCAGGATAACAGGAAGAACTGGATGGACAGATGTCTTTTTTTCGGCCTTATAAACTATGTTACTATGTTACTATGGTACATGCAGTTACAGAAGTATTCAGATCCAGGTGCTGGTTTGGAAACTTCAGAATATTTTTTGTGGGTCAAACTCATGAAGGGCCATGCGAAATTTGAAACACGTAAGCGATGTCTTTATCCTCCACTTTATATGGATTTTATGATTTCCATGCTTTGGTACTGTAAGCGCTTTATTTTGACTACAAAAACTACTTGAAGACTCCAAGAATGCCCTCAAAGATTAATTTAAGTATCTCCAAAAGTTGATAATTACCTTTCTGTAAAGTTATCATTTCTTCCAACAATGAATTTGTTCTGCAAGCCTGCCAAAACAGCGCACCCTAAAAGGTAAAATGGTGTCAGTTATAGGGATACATCCAGTTGCAACAAGCTAACCTTTATCCACTAGATTAGTGGTGCCCTCAGTAATCATGAGAACAGGGGTCCTGTGTCTTCTATTTGAATGGCATGGTGGTCATGCAGTCTGATGCTCTATTCACTTCTATGAGACCGATGGAGATGGCCGATACAGTGCTCAGCTCAGGGACGGACACACACAGCAGAGGGCCCCTGTGCAAGGAATGTACCTGGCAACCCCCCTCCCCCCAACATAAACCCTTCTCCCCCTACTGTAAAGTGAAGGGAAAGGGCTGTTTTGTTTGCATTTTTACACTGCTAAGTGGAGACGTCACCGGCACTGATAGGCGGCTTTACAGGCTAGGGCAGCAATAAAGCCAGTCCATTAGAGACGCTAATGTCACCGAGCTCACTGCTAGGCGTAAGTCCCCCCATAGTACCCCCAGTGTTAATAAGGCTCCCTACAGTGCCCTCAGTACTAATAAGACCCCCTATAGGGCACCCCTAATATAAATAAGGCCAATCTATAAGGCACTCCTATGGAGCCCTCAGTTGTAATGCCCCACCACCACTGCCCACAGTATTTACAATGTTACCTGCAGTGCCCCCTGTAATTATAATTCCTCCTGCCGTACTCCCTAGAGTTATAATATTCTCTGTAGTGCCCCCATAAATTATAATGCTTGTCCTCTCCCTCCAGTCTTCTATACCATGCAGTCCCATGTAAATAACACCAGTCCTCTCCCATCAGTTTTCTATATGATACAGTCCCATGTAAATAACCTCTCTTCCTTACAGTCTTCTATATCATGCAGTCCCATGTAAATAACATCACTCCTCTCCCTCCAGTCTTCTATACCATGCAGTCCCATGTAAATAACACTAGTCGTCTCCCGCCAGTCTTCTATATGATACAGTCCCATGTACATAGCCTCTCTTCCTTACAGTCTTCTATAACATACAGTCTCATGTAAATAACTTAAAGCCCCTCCTTTAGCCCCTCCAACACACAGTCCCGTGTAAATAACATCATTCCTTACCCTCCAGTCCTCTATAATATCCAGTCCCATGTAAATAACACCAATCATCTGCCTTCAATCTTCTACAGTCCGATGTAAATCACTCCCCTCCCCTCCCTTCAGCCTCTCTAACATACAGTCCCAGTTAAATAACATATTCCCCCTCAGAGTAAGCAGGGAGGAGGTATAATGGGGAGAACCACATCTCCCAGCATGTCTCTGGCGCTTACATAAATTACATGGCCTCACAGGACTCCACTGCTGAGTGCTGCCTCAATCTGCACTGATCCCAGCCTTTTGGGATGGTCCTCATTACCTGTGCAGGCTCCACCTCTCTTACTCAGCTGGCAGACATGAAATATTAATAAAACATGGCTTCCCATCCACACTAATGGATATTCAGGCCCAGACATGTTTTAATAAGGCATATTTCATCAGGCTGATCGTTCTGATACCACATATGACCGGGGTAGGGATCCCAGAAGGTGAGATACTCATTATTTGGGATTGCTGGCTGTCAGGGGTGGGATGTCTGGGCTCCCTGCGATCCCCCCCATTATACAGAACGCAATGATTACAATAATGAATATGTGAGTTGTATCAGAGATGAGTTATCGCTTATGAGACATTTTCTTCATCTTCTGGTAATCTGTTTGAAAGGCTGCTGGACCCCTGCTGGGCGAGGTTCCATTCTGTCTGAGTGCATGCACTTCTAGGAAACATCTTCATCACCACTTGCAAAGGGCCAGTTTTTTAACATTCAAGTGATAAACTGATTTCCCCCTAGGGGAATGTGTATTCCAAATGTGGGCCCAGAGAGAACGGCATCGTACAGACAGTTACAGAGTGGCATGAAAATATATACATCACATGACATAGATATAAACGCATACATAGATAATAACGCTATGAGAAAGGTTGTCTATTTCTCACAACCCCCATTTAGACTACACCTCGTCCCGCTATGTACATCACTATCATTCTTATTTCTTACCTTCAGTAGCCGTGAGATTTCTGACAATGTCGGAGTCCTCTCTCCTATGGAAACCTCTGTATTGTTTCCTTTTCTTCAGACAAATGTAACTGGAGGTAATACTTTCACTTTCCAGCCTTAAGACTCTATCACACCGACTGATATGGCAGATGATTGTCAGGAGGGAAGCACCGGGCAATCGCCTAGAGTCATAATCTCTGTAGTGCCCCCATAAATTATAATGCTTGTCCTCTCCCTCCAATTGCTATTACATGCAGCGATCTCCCCCACAGCACGAGATTCCACTTGTTGTCTGATATCTGATATGTGCTGCTGAAACACTGTGAATTTCCCCATGGTGGGACTATTCAAGGATTTTCTTAACCATACCACCCAACCGTCCCGGATCAAGCGGGACAGTCCCAGATTGCAATGGCTGTCCTGGTATGGTGGAGCTATGTCCTGCTTTCTAGCAGCTGTCCCTGCCTCTGTTGCCATAGTGAAACAGAGAGTCGGCATCGGCTCTCTGCTTCATCAACTCTCCCCCTGCTTGCTAGCCATACCTCTGGTCTGTGTGTGGGGGGTGGGGCCGGCCGTCAGCATGGGCTCCGCACCCTCCACAGACTAGAGCAGCTGATATCCTGCTGCTGCTAGGAAGAAGGTAAGTATGTGGTGTTTATTTATTTATTTTTTTACTTTCTGTGAGGGGCACAATGTGGACATATTACTGGGGGCACAATGTGGGCATATTACTGGGGGCACAATGTGGGCATATTACTGGGGGGCACAATGTGGGCATATTACTGGCGGCACAATGTGGGCATATTACTGGGGGGCACAATGTGGGCATATTCCTGGGGGGCACAATGTGGGCATATTACTAAGGGTACAGCTGGGTATATTACTGGAGGCACAATGTTGGCATATTACTGTGGGGCACAATGTGGGCATATTACTGGGGGCACAATGTGGGCATATTATTGGGGGCAAAATGTGGGCATATTATTGGGGGCACAATGTGGGCATATTACTGGGAGCACAGCTGGGCATAACTCTGTGAACACACAATTTGGGCATAAAAACTGTGCAGTGGCATGAAGGAGGAATAATTACTATGTGGGGCATTAAGGGGACTGGGTGGGATTAGGTGTATAGTTATGTTTTGGGCGGAGTTAGAGGCGTGGCCTCACACAGAAGAAATTTGCTGTGGCGCGCGAAGCGCGCCCCACAGTGTGTCCCTCTTTGGTGGTTTTCATAGTTCAAACATCTCATTTACATCGGTCAGCTATACTAAACGTACGACTTATACTTCAAAAACAAGCCCACAAATGAATATGTTTAATGCAATTAAAGAGTTTTCTATATGATATTTTTTGTAGCTTGCAGTTTTTTTGTAGCTTGCAGTTTGTTTGTTTTTGGTTAGCCAAAAAAGTTAGCACTGCTATAATAGTTTTATCTTTTTTAACACATACGTAGTTAACATCACATAGATTTTTTTGGCTAAGGCTGGTTTCACACTAGCGGCAGCACGGATCCAGCGGGTGAAGGGTCCTGCCGGATCCGCACTGCTGCAGGTGCACATGCCGCGCTCCGGCCCCATTCACTGTAATTGGGGAGGGCCGCGAATCCGGCCGCACGAAGTTAACCCCTGCTGAGAGGCAGCTGGAACGAAAATACAACATGTTGTTTTTGCCTGATCAGTACAGCTGGCCTAGTTATCAGTCTCAAGAATTGGTGGTGTGGGGGTGTCATCATCATCACATCATTCTTTCCATTATTTCATTGCTATAACATCATTGCATTATCCCTGTACTGTGACATCACTGTGTTTATTATCCCTGTACTGTGACATCACTGTGTTTATTATCCCTGTATGGTGACATCACTGTGTTTATTATCCCTGTACTGTGACATCACTGTGTTTATTATCCCTGTATGGTGACATCACTGTGTTTATTATCCCTGTACTGTGACATCACTGTGTTTATTATCACTGTACTGTGACATCACTGTGTTTATTATCCCTGTACTGTGACATCACTGTGTTTATTATCCCTGTACTGTGACATCACTGTGCTTATTATCCCTTTACGGTGACATCACAGTGTTTATTATCCCTGTACTGTGACATCACTGTGTTTATTATCCCTGTACGGTGACATCACTGTGTTTATTATCCCTGGACTGTGACATCATTGTGTTTATCATCTCTGTACTGTGACATCACGGTGTTTATTATCCCTGTACGGTGACATCACTGTGTTTATTATCCCTGTACTGTGACATCACTGTGTTTATTATCCCTGTACGGTGACATCACTGTGTTTATTATCCCTGTACTGTGACATCACTGTGTTTATTATCTCTGTACTGTGACATCACTGTGTTTATTATCCCTGTACTGTGACATCACTGTGTTTATTATCCCTGTACTGTGACATCGCTGTGTTTATTATCCCTGTAATGTGACATCAATGTGTTTATTATCCCTGTACGGTGACATCACTATGTTTATTATCCCTGTACTGTGACATCACTGTGTTTATTATCCCTGTACTGTGACATCACTGTGGTTATTATCTCTGTACTGTGACATCACTGTGTTTATTGTCACTGTACTGTGACATCACTGTTTTTATTATCCCTGTACTGTGACATCACTGTGTTTATTATCTCTGTACTGTGACATCACAGTGTTTATTATCCCTGTACTGTGACATCACTGTGTTTATTATCCCTGTAGGATGACATCACTGTGTTTATTATCCCTGGACTGTGACATCATTGTGTTTATCATCTCTCTACTGTGACATCACTGTGTTTATTATCCCTGTACGGTGACATCACTGTGTTTATTATCCCTGTACTGTGACATCACTGTGTTTATTATCCCTGTACTGTGACATCACTGTGTTTATTATCCCTGTACGGTGACATCACTATGTTTATTATCCCTGTACTGTGACATCACTGTGTTTATTATCCCTGTACTATGACATCACTGTGTTTATTATCTCTGTACTGTGACATTACTGTGTTTATTATCCCTGTACTGTGACATCACTGTGTTTATTATCCCTGTACTGTGACATCACTGTGTTTATTATCCCTGTACTGTGACATCACTGTGTTTATTATCCCTGTACTGTGACTTTACTGTGTATATTATCTCTGTACTGTGACATCACTGTGTTTATTATTAGAGATGAGCGAGTAGTGTTCGATCGAGCTGGTATTCGATCGAATACTACGCTATTTGGCGTACTCGATTTCGTTCGAGTATAACGGCGATGGCGCACTTAGAATTCGTTTCCCCTCCCACCTTCCCTGGCGCTCTTTTTCCACCAATCACCATGCAGGGGGGGTATGACAGGCACGCTGAGCACGCTGGCAGCGCGAAAACGGCGTCTACATGCATTGGCTGGAAAAACCATGTGACCTCGAATATTAAAAACTCAGCTCTTCCTGCTCGTACGCATATGCTGCGTGAACTTAGTCAGGGACAGAGGCTGGAGAAGGGAGAGACAGGTTTTAGCTGTTGGACAGACATTAAAAGCCCTTATCAGGGCTACTATAGTGCAGTACAGTGATAGCTTTACTACAATATAGACTTTACAGAGAACGGCTGCTGTATTCAGGGATAGCTGCTGGAGTAGGGACAGAGAGAGGCATTAGTGGTGTATTAGGTGCTCTGCTACATACCAAACTATATTTGGCACTACTGCTGTGTACCTTGAACTATAAAATATATAGGCCTTATAATTGGCAACTGTACAGTGCGTTCTCTTGCAAACTAATTTAAATACCTGGTGTTTATACCCACCGTCTGAAAAGTTAGTACACGGCTGTGTACCTTGAACTATAAAATATATAGGCCTTATACTAGGCAACTGTACTGTGCGTTCTCTTGCAAAATTATTTAAATACCTGGTGTTTATACCCACCGTCTGAAAAGTTAGTACACGGCTGTGTACCTTGAACTATAAAATATATAGGCCTTATACTAGGCAACTGTACTGTGCGTTCTCTTGCAAAATTATTTAAATACCTGGTGTTTATACCCACCGTCTGAAAAGTTAGTACACGGCTGTGTACCTTGAACTATAAAATATATAGGCCTTATACTAGGCAACTGTACTGTGCGTTCTCTTGCAAAATTATTTAAATACCTGGTGTTTATACCCACCGTCTGATAAGTTAGTACACGGCTGTGTACCTTGAACTATAAAATATATAGGCCTTATACTAGGCAACTGTACTGTGCGTTCTCTTGTAAAATTATTTAAATACCTGGTGTTTATACCCACCGTCTGAAAAGTTAGTACACGGCTGTGTACCTTGAACTATAAAATATATAGGCCTTATACTAGGCAACTGTACTGTGCGTTCTCTTGCAAAATAATTTCACGGCTGTGAAGGCAAAATATTGTAACAAAAAAAAAAAAAAATGCGGAGGGGGGCTAGCGGAATAGGACGTGGACGAGGACGGGGGCGCGGAAATGCTGTTGGGGGCCTTGTTGAAGCCAGTGGGGATACAATGCGTGCTGGTGAGGGTCAGCCAGGATCCCGCTCATCCAGAATCCCTGCCTTTATGGGACAGTTAAGCAGGGGGCGGGTTACACCGCTGTTGAGGCCTGAGCAGGTTGAACAGGTGGTGCAATGGACAGCCGATAGCGCTTCCACACAGTTGTCCACCAGCCAGTCATCCACACAGTCTCACTCTGACCCTCCTTCCTCCACACCTGGCCAACAGAGTCATCCCACCATCGACCCCTCCCAGGAGCTCTTTTCGGGTCCTTTTTCAGATGTGCCGGAAGAATCCCAGGAGCTAGCAGAGGAATTTGTTTGTAGTGATGCCCAAACACTTGAGTTTTCGCCATCTCCTGCTGATGTGGACCCTGAGCCAGCATCTGTTATCATGAGCGATGATGATGATGAGACGCAGTTGCCATCAAGGGAGGCTGTTGGAATGTCCAGTGGGCAGGAGGAGGAGCAGAGTGAGGAAGTTGAGGTGGTGGATGACGAAATGACCGACCCCACTTGGCCAGGGGTGATGTCCAGCGAGGAAAGCAGTGGAGAGGTGGTGGTCTGCGCAGCACCGAAAAAGGCAGCAAGAGGCAGAGGGATGTCCAGAGGCAGAGGGATGTCCACAGGCAGAGGGATGTCCAGAGGCAGAGGACAGTCCAGACAGAGAAGTGAGGCCACAGCCAGCAGGGCCGAAGCTGTTCCTGGCAGCGGGCAGTCGCGCGAAGCTCCCCCATCGAGGCCTCGTACTTCTGTGGTGTGGAGATTTTTTAATGTTTGTGCGGATGACAAACTGAGCGCGGTTTGCACACTCTGCCACTCAAAACTGAGTAGGGGCTCTGAGAAGAGCAATCTGACCACCTCAGGCATGCGGCGTCACTTGGAAGTCAAGCACTGGGCTGAGTGGGAGAGAGCAAACGCAATACAACCTGCGCCCGGTCTTGCTGCCACTGCCTCTTCCCCTGTGTTGTGTGCTGCCACTGCGGTCCAGACCTCCAGCCAGGACACCTCCACATCTGCCTCTGCCTCGGCTACTTTGGGGCCTTCTCCTTCAGCCTCCCCTTCCCCCGCCTCTTCGCCTGCACCTTCACACTCCTCGTCCCAACAACTGTCCATCTCGCAGGCGTTCGACCGCAGGCGGAAGTACGCCTCGAGTCACCCCCAAGCCCAAGCCTTAAACTGCCACATCTCCAAACTGCTGGCCCTGGAGATGTTGCCGTTTAGGCTTGTGGAGACGCAGGCCTTCCGCGACCTGATGGCGGCTGCCGCACCTCGCTATTCCGTCCCCAGCCGCCACTACTTTTCCCGGAGTGCCGTCCCCGCCCTGCACCAGCACGTGTCGCGTAACATCAGGCGGGCCCTGAGGTACGCAGTCAGCGCAAAGGTCCACTTGACCACCGACTCGTGGACAAGCGCTTGCGGCCAGGGACGATACATCTCTTTGACGGCACACTGGGTGAATGTAGTGGAAGCGGGGACGGGGTCGCAAACAGAGACGGCCTACCTACCACCCCCGCCCAAGATTGCCAGCATGGGTTCTGATAAACCCCCCTCCTCCTCCTCCTCCTCCTCTGCCTTAACATCGCCCTCAGCCGCTAGCTGGAAGCGTTGCAGCACTGGCGCGGGGAGACGTCAGCAGGCGGTGCTTAAGCTCATCAGCTTGGGCGACAGGAAGCACAGCGCCCCAGAGGTGAGGGACGCCATATTGCAGCAGACGGAGATGTGGCTGTCGCCGCTGCAGCTAGGACCAGGCATGGTCGTGTGCGATAACGGCCGTAACCTGGTGGCGGCTCTGGAGCTTGCCGAACTCAATCACGTACCATGCCTGGCCCACGTTTTTAATCTGGTAGTCCAAAAATTTCTAAAGACTTACCCCAACCTGGCAGAGCTACTGGTGAAAGTGCGGCGCTTGTGCGCTCACTTTCGGAAGTCAACTGTAGCTGCTGCTAGCTTAAAAAAACTCCAGCAACGCCTCCATTTGCCTGAACATCGGCTGTTGTGCGACCTGCCGACTCGCTGGAATTCCACCTATTCCATGTTGGCCAGGGTGTGTGAGCAGCAGAGAGCATTGATGGAGTACCAGATTATGAATCCACGCGTGCCTCCAACTCAGCTCCCTCAGTTTGCCAACCACGAGTGGCCATGGATGGCAGACATATGCGATGTACTGCGTATCTTTGAGGAGTCCACCAAGAAGGTCAGCAGCGAGGACGCTATAGTGAGCGTAACCATCCCGCTCCTATGCGTCCTTAAAGAATCGCTCATCGCAATAAGGGAGAACGCATTGCACGCAGAGGAGACGGGGGTAGGAGGAGACGCAACGGAGCTACACAGTCAGACCACACTTTTGTCTGCTTCTCGGTGGCAGTTGCAGGAGGAGGAGGAGGATGAGGAGGAGGAGGACGACGTGGAGGTGGCTGTGGAAGAGGAGGAGGATGCTGGCGGCGAGGGTAGCAGTCAGGCTGTGTGCGTCCCATTGGTTCAGCGCGGATGGGGCGGAGAGGAGGCGGAAGAGGAAGAGGAGGAAATGGCAAGTGATCCTTCTGGTGGGGGCAGTGAGGTCATGCCTATTCAGAGTCTGGCACACATGGCTGACTTCATGCTGGGCTGCTTTTCCCGGGACACACGTGTTGTCCGGATAGTGGAGAACAAACTGTACTGGGTCTTCGCAATCCTGGACCCCCGGTATAAAGATAACGTCTCTTCTTTTATTCCGGTAGAGGAGAGGACGAATCGATTGCTGGAATACCAGAGGGAACTCGTGCAGAACATGATGGAGATTTTCCCACCCACCATCGCTGGCGGCAGAGAGGAGAAGGTCTCCCAGAGTCCCACAACATCGATCAGGCCCACAGCCACCAGGGGAACACTCTCCAAGGTGTGGGACACGTTCATGGCACCCCCTCGTGCAACTTCCATCACTGCGGGGCCCGCTATCAGCAGGAGGGACAAGTATCGGCGGATGTTGCGGGAGTACCTGGCAGACCGTAACCCTGTCCTCCCCGATCCCTCGGCGTCCTACACTTACTGGGTCTCCAAGTTGGACACGTGGCTGGAACTGTCCCTGTACGCCTTGGAGGTGCTTGCCTGCCCTGCCGCCAGCGTGCTATCAGAAAGGGTGTTCAGCGCAGCCGGGGGCATTATAACCGATAAGCGCAGCCGCCTGTCAACCGACAGTGCCGACAGGCTGACGCTAATTAAAATGAACAGCAAGTGGATTGACCCGGACTTTGCTTCTCCAACAGTGGAAAGCAGCCAAAAGTGAAGTGCCATCTGTATGAAGTGCCATTTCCTCCTCCACCTCCTCCTCCTCCTTAACCGCCGTAGAATTGCTCCGTAAATAAGAAAAATTTATATATTTATGGCTCACCTCTTGGGCCTCCACAAAATGTTTAAGAGGTCTCACCTCTTGGGCCTCCACATAATTTTTAAGAGGTCTCACCTCTTGGGCCTCCACATAATTTTTAAGAGGTCTCACCTCTTGGGCCTCCACAAAATTTTTAACAGGTCTCACCTCTTGGGCCTCCACAAAATGTTTAAGAGGTCTCACCTCTTGGGCCTCCACAAAATTTTAACAGGTCTCACCTCTTGGGCCTGCACAAAATTTTTAACAGGTCTCACCTCTTGGGCCTCCACAAAATTTTATCAAGGTCTCACCTCTTGGGCCTCCACAAAATTTTATCAAGGTCTCACCTCTTGGGCCTCCACAAAATTTTATCAAGGTCTCACCTCTTGGGCCTCCACAAAATTTTATCAAGGTCTCACCTCTTGGGCCTCCACAAAATTTTTAACAGGTCTCACCTCTTGGGCCTCCACAAAATTTTTAACAGGTCTCACCTCTTGGACCTCCACATAATTTTTAAGAGGTCTCACCTCTTGGGCCTCCACAAAATTTTTAACAGGTCTCACCTCTTGGGCCTCCACAAAATTTTTAACAGGTCTCACCTCTTGGGCCTTCACATAATTTTTAACAGGTCTCACCTCTTGGGCCTCCACATAATTTTTAAGAGGTCTCACCTCTTGGGCCTCCACAAAATTTTTAACAGGTCTCACCTCTTGGGCCTCCACAAAATGTTTAAGAGGTCTCACCTCTTGGGCCTCCACAAAATTTTATCAAGGTCTCACCTCTTGGGCCTCCACAAAATTTTATCAAGGTCTCACCTCTTGGGCCTCCACAAAATTTTATCAAGGTCTCACCTCTTGGGCCTCCACAAAATTTTTAACAGGTCTCACCTCTTGGGCCTCCACATAATTTTATCAAGGTCTCACCTCTTGGGCCTCCACAAAATTTTTAACAGGTCTCACCTCTTGGGCCTCCACAAAATTTTATCAAGGTCTCACCTCTTGGGCCTCCACAAAATTTTTAACAGGTCTCACCTCTTGGGCCTCCACAAAATTTTATCAAGGTCTCACCTCTTGGGCCTCCACAAAATTTTTAACAGGTCTCACCTCTTGGGCCTCCACATAATTTTATCAAGGTCTCACCTCTTGGGCCTCCACAAAATTTTTAACAGGTCTCACCTCTTGGGCCTCCACAAAATTTTATCAAGGTCTCACCTCTTGGGCCTCCACAAAATTTTTAACAGGTCTCACCTCTTGGGCCTCCACAAAATTTTATCAAGGTCTCACCTCTTGGGCCTCCACAAAATTTTTAACAGGTCTCACCTCTTTAGCCTCCACACAATTTTTAAGAGGTCTCACCTCTTGGGCCTCCACATAATTTTTAAGAGGTCTTACCTCTTGGGCCTCCACATAATTTTTAAGAGGTCTCACCTCTTGGGCCTCCACATAATTTTTAAGAGGTCTCACCTCTTGGGCCTCCACATAATTTTTAAGAGGTCTCACCTCTTGGGCCTCCACAAAATTTTTAACAGGTCTCACCTCTTGGGCCTCCACAAAATGTTTAAGAGGTCTCACCTCTTGGGCCTCCACAAAATTTTCCATGAGCCTCTGGCCAGCCCACGGCCTCTTCCTGCCTTTTGCGGTCCTACGCATCCCTCAACATCCCCACTGCTTTACCTGCTAGACATGACACTGGGCCAGGTCGGGTCACTGACATCTCAAGCGCCAACAATTTGGGCATTTTAAGGCTTCTGCATGTGTTTGAGTTGTTTTTACATTTTAAAGAAGACATGTCTGACCACATCTCACACACACACACAATGACAATTAGGGGTGGGGTCTATTTGCTTTCCCCCTTGCCTATGCCATCTGTGGTTGTCATAGGCAACGTGATTTTAAGGGGTGCAGAATTTCATCTTCTTTTTTGTCTCGTTTGGCTTGGGGTCCATGGCAATGTAGAGGAAAGAAGGTTTCCTTGTATGGTCTCACTTTACAGAGAGGTTAGATTGTCTTTGGAGTGTATTGTTGAGAGGCTGTGATAGTGGCGTAATAGTGCGACTTGGGCGCGTTATATGCACCCAGACATGCTTCCCCTGCTGTCCCAGTTGCATTCCAGCAGTGTTGGCATCCTTTTCTGAGGTTTCAGGGTGGACTTGGTGACCTCCAAGTGGTCGAATTGAGATTTCCAAGTGGCGAGCATTTTTTCCCCATAGACTTTAATGGGATTCGATATTCGGTCGAATAGTCGAATTTCGCTGTCTATTCGAATCGAATTTCGAACTTTCGAATATTTCACTACTCGCTCATCTCTATTTATTATCCCTGTACAGTGACATCACTGTGTGTATTATCTCTGTACTTTGACATCACTGTGTTTATTATCCCTGTACTGTGACATCACAGTGTTTATTATCTCTGTACTGTGACATCACTGTGTTTATCATCCCTGTACTGTGACATCGCTGTGTTTATTATCCCTGTACTGTGACATCACTGTGTTTATTATCCATGTACAGTGACATCACTGTGTTTATTATCTCTGTACTGTGACATCACTGTGTTTATTATCCTGTACTGTGACATCACTGTGTTTATTATCTCTGTACTGTGACATCACTGTGTTTATTATCCCTGTTCTGTGACATCGCTGTGTTTATTATCCCTGTACGGTGACATCACTGTGTTTATTATCTCTGTACTGTGACATCACTGTGTTTATTATCCTGTACTGTGACATCACTGTGTTTATTATCCCTGTACTGTGACATCGCTGTGTTTATTATCTCTGTACTGTGACATCACTGTGTTTATTATCCCTGTACTGTGACATCACTGTAATTATTATCCCTGTACTGTGACATCACTGTGTTTATTATCCCTGTACTGTGACATCACTGTGTGTATTATCCTTGTACTGTGACATCACTGTGTTTATTATCTCTGTACTGTGACATCACTGTGTTTATTATCCTGTACTGTGACATCACTGTGTTTATTATCCTGTACTGTGACATCACTGTGTTTATTATCCCTGTACTGTGACATCACTGTGTTTATTATCCTGTACTGTGACATCACTGTGTTTATTATCCTGTACTGTGACATCACTGTGTTTATTATCCCCTGTACTGTGACATCACTGTGTTTTATTATCCTGTACTGTGACATCACTGTGTTTATTATCCCTGTACTGTGACATCACTGTTGTTTATTATCCCCTGTACACTGTGACATCACTGTGTTTATTATCCCTGTACTGTGACATCACTGTGTTTATTATCCCTGTACTGTGACATCACTGTGTTTATTATCCCTGTACTGTGACATCACTGTGTTTATTATCCTGTACTGTGACATCACTGTGTTTATTATCCCTGTACTGTGACATCACTGTGTTTATTATCCCTGTACTGTGACAATCACTGTGTTTATTATCCCTGTACTGTGACATCACTGTGTTTATTATCCTGTACTGGTGACATCACTGTGTTTATTATCCCTGTACTGTGACATCACTGTGTTTATTTCCCTGTACTGTGACATCACTGTGTTATTATCCTGTACTGTGACATCACTGGTGTTATTATCCCTGTACAGTGACATCACTGTGTTTTATTATCCTTCTGACCTGTTTATTGTACATCACCTGTGTTTATTATCCCGTGTACTGTGACATCACTGTGTTTATTTTCCACTGTACTGTGACATCACTGTGTTTATTATCCCTGTACTGGGACCATCACTGTTTATTATCCTGTACTGTGACATCACTGTGTTTATTATCCCGATGACTGTGACATCGCTGTTTTATTATCCCTGTACTGTGCATCACTGTGTTTATTATCCTGTACTGTGACATCGCTGTGTTTATTATCCCTGTAAACTGTGGACATTCACTGTGTTTATTATCCTCGTACAGTGACATCACTGTGTTTATTATCCCTGTACTGTGACATCACTGTGTTTATTATCCTGTACTGTGACATCACTGTGTTTATTATTCCTGTACTGTGACATCACTGTGTTTATTATCCTGTACTGTGACATCACTGTGTTATTATCCCTGTACAGTGGACATCGCTGTGTTTATTATCCCTGTACTGTGACATCACTGTGTTTATTTATTCCTGTACTGTGACATCACTGTGTTTATTATCCCAGTACTGTGACATCACTGTGTTTATTATCCCTGTACGGTGACATCACTATGCTTATTATCCCTGTACTGTGACATCACTGTGTTTATTATCCCTGTACTGTGACATCACTGTGGTTATTATCTCTGTACTGTGACATCACTGTGTTTATTATCCCTGTACAGTGACATCACTGTGTTTATTATCCTGTACTGTGACATCACTGTGTTTATTATCCCTGTACAGTGACATCACTGTGTTTATTATCCCTGGACTGTGACATCACTGTGTTTATTATCCCTGTACTGTGACATCACTGTGTTTATTATCCCTGTACTGTGACATCACTGTGTTTACTATCTCCATACGGTGACATCACTGTGTTTATTATCCCTGTACTGTGATATTTTTACAGACATTGGGAGAAATATTTCAAGATATGTTTTGTGTTAGGATATTGTGCCTAATCCATTTTTAATTTGAGCAAATTTACGATTTATATTGTTAAATATGTGTAAATCTGTGATGCTGTTTTAGAATGTGGTGAACGAAAGATATGACACAGTGCGTCACAGAGCTTTATACTGCCACTGTGTTACAGCACTTTTTTTTTACTACATTGAAGCTGGTATAAGTTTTTCCAAAAACTCAGACTGCGACGAAACAAGGCACAAAGTAGGAACAGGTCAGGTCCTCGTGAGCTGCTCTTATACCACATTACTTGAATCGACGAATATCGCAGTTCGCTGTTTCAACAAACGTCTCAGCCGTTGAGAATTTCGAGTAACTTGATGTCGTATTTGATCTCGGTTTTGATGCCGTAAGTGACACGGTCAGGTTTGGACTCCCTATGTGTACTTTCATGTAGTAAACCCTCCACAGATACAGTTTTTTTTTTCTGTTTCACAGAAAGGAAGTCCTCATTTTTATATTTGTTGACATTTCTGTAGACTTTTGGTTTTCTGCCAATAAATGATTGCCCTTCCTGTCCTCATGAAACCCGAGGCTGGGTGTAAAATGATAATGGTGCAACTGAGGATAAATGTGAAATGTTTGGCATGAGAGGGGAGTTCCACATTGCTGAAGTTGTAGCCTTTACAATGTTTACAAGGATGTACTATGCTGAGCCAGCCGCGATAATGATGATGCCTGAGTGCGAAGCAGTTCCAAAGAGAGCAGAGCCTCCATGGCGGATTATAATAGGGGCATCTGGGTTGGCAGCCCTGGGCCCGGCATCGCACAGAAGTGCATAGTTCCCTGTCCCGCTGCAGGCCTAGTAGGCCTAAGGCCTATGCGGAAGTGAAATCCCGGCGCAGGCGGGCATGATGGCGACATTGCGTGCCTGTGCCGAGACACAGTACAGTGATGTGTGCGCGCCTGCAATTGCGTGTCTGGACATAGGTGAGTATTTAGCTTTTAGGGTTTTGGGTTATTTTTATTTATTTTTTTTATTTTATGTGCCAACTTTGGGGGACATCACTGGGGGGAGGCACAGGAGGACATATTAGTGAAGGGAGAGTACATTGGGGGCAAATGACTATATTGGAGCTGGCTGTGTGGGGGCAAATAACTATTACTATCTGGGGCAAATTATTATGGAGGAAATTACTATGTGGGGCAAATTACTGTGTGGGGGCAAATTATTATGGGGAGATTTCTATGTGGGGGCAGCGTAGGGGAAATTACTGTGGGGGCAAATTACTATGTGGAGGCAGTGTGGGGGCAATTACTGTGTGGGAGTAAATTATTATGGGGGGATTACTATGTGAGGGCAGTGTGGGGGAAATTACTGTGGGGGCAAATTACTATTGTGGAGGCAGTGTGGGGGAAATTACTGTGTGAGTGGCAAATTACTATGGGGGGAATTACTATGTGGGGGAAAATTACTATATGGGGGCAGCATGGGGGCCATTGCTATTGAGGAGGCACTGTAGGGGCAATTCTATTACAGGGACATATTAGGGGACATTATTTTTGGGGACACTATACAGGGATTATTACAGTATCTGGAGCACAATATAGGGTGTTATTACTATTACTGGGGGCACTCTAGGGGACATTATAACTGCTGTGGACACTGTAGGGACATTTGGGGTAATTTATCAAACTGGTGTACAGTAGAACTGCCGTAGTTGATCACAGCAACCAATCAGATTCCTCCTTTCATTTTTCACAGCTCCTTTGGAAATCCAGTTCTACTTTACACCAGTTTTATGAATGACACCCATTATGTCTATTAGGCTCACTATCTATTCAGCAGTATAGTACCTGGGGAATAGGGGAGCACAACGGGCACAGTAATGGGAGTAGCAGCAGGAAGATATTGTCAGGACCCCAGAATGGTGAGTTTGATGGAAAAATTGAGAAATCTAACATGTCTATGTAACAAACTCTGCAGAGCAGAGGCTTCATGATCCCGAAGCAGCACGCTATAACTACATGCAACCACTGCGTATTAGAATATTCAGGTAGTCATATACAATCGTATATTACACGTGTGGGTATTGAGTAGGCACATGTCAGGTGTCAGATTCACATGTCAGAGTCATATGTCAGAGTCAGGTGTCAGATTCAAATGTCAGAGTCATATATCAAGGGGAGTATTTTGTCTCAAGCTGACATTATTGTGATATTTGACTATGACATCTGAGGATGTCCTAAAATGAACACTGTAGGCTGATACACCGATTAGTACATCGTCTCCTCTTCCACTGCATCTTCATAAGGGAATTTGGATCTGTCAGTTTGGTTACTTTTGTCTTCATCACAGCTGTCACCATCTCTGTGGCCACCATGACCACTACTCCATCTCTTACTCAGAGACCCTCAGGGGCTCTTTTCTAGGCCTGGTGTGGGTCCAATGCTTCTTAATCAGAACCTGGTCTGCAACACAACTTCTTTGGCGCATCAGCTGAGGGATATTTAGGTTCTGGACGGAGCGGCCCTAACCTGCTGCAGCAGGTCTTCATTGTGCACTCACACCTCTCAAGGAGTAAGGGCAAAGAACAATGTTCGTGGCAAGGAGTTCAACATGCCGTTGGGGGCTGATGCTTTGTATTCTTGAACTTCTTAAACTGATGTCTTGTCTTCTTAACTTATCTAAGGGGCTGGACCTACTCCTTCTGTGCACAAAACTATGATGGTTGCAGTGAACCGCAGGGTGGTGGATCGGATGAGAGTATTTGTTTTCACTCTAGTCATCTTCAGTTTGGTGCTCCCTGGTCCGTGCAGTGAAAGGAGGGAACAACTGGCGGGTGGTCTTCTGCCTTGGTTTGGTTTGGGGTGTAAAGCAGGATCTCAAGCAGCCGTTGGTGCAGTGTCGGTGTTGGTGCAGCCAGTGATTAAGTAGGTTTAACAGTAGAACAGATTTTACTGATAAATAAAGTTCAAATAGAGCATCCACGGTTCAGCATGCGTGGACTGGCAGTTCTTACAGTGGTTTGCAGTTTTATAGTTTTTATAATTCGAACATCTGCATAGGTAATTTACAGGCAAAGTTCTTTCTTTGGAGCAATCTTCCTCACTTTGCACATCTCTCTATCTCTAACATCCAGAAATAGAGGGCACACTCCATTTGCAACTTCTTGCACTATCACACTTTCGTCACTTGCCATGCTACAGGTTTCTTGTGCAGGATGCAGTCCTTAACAGAACCTCAGTCTGCCTCTAAAGCGTGTCCATCAACCCAAAGTCTTTCATCTCCATAAGCCTCTCAAGCAGATTATCTCCACAGGCTCTTTTTCTCACACCTCATCTCCACACTGGTTAGCTCCAGAAAGGTCACTTTTCTTTCTCAGAGGCTGGTTGAAAGCTTTATCTCACATTTTTTGGTCCTCTCTGGCTAGTTATTTTTCAAGGGCTGTTCTCTACTTCCACTTGACTAACACTATACTCTATCTTGCTCTAAACTGCTCCCACTGTTCCCTAGGGAGGAAGATGGAAAAGCCCCCCTAGTAACAGGAGTTTGCTAACTCCTTGAGCAGATCACACGTAAGCAATGCATAAAACGCATTTGGTGCCATCATCTGCCGGATCCAGCAAACAAAAGGGTTGCATTGCACTGCCAAGAAACACCATCAGAGCTATAGTGGCGCTCCTTTCCTTCTGTACCCTACTGTGTGCCCATACAGCAGTTTATATGGTTTTTCTGTAAACCACAGAATCAGAGCAATAAATATTGAGTTTTCCTTGGCTGTTAACCCTTGATGTGTTACAGGAAAAATATATTAACCCTTTCAGTACCAGAGGTTTTTTTCGGTTTTGCGTTTTCATTTTTCTTTCCTATTTTCCGTGAGCCATACCTTTTTTATATTTTTGTTCACATAGCTGTATGGGGGCTTATTTTTTGCGAGACAAGTTGTACTTTCCAACGCCACCATTTAATATTGCATATGGTGTAGTGGGAAGCGGGAAAAAAATTCCAAATCAGGTGAAATTGCAATTCTGCTACAGTTTTATGGGTTTTTTGATTACGGCGTTCGATGTTCATTAAAACTGACCAGTTACTTTCATTCTAATGGTCAGTACGAATCAGGCGGTACCTAATATGTATAGTTTGTCTTGTGTTGTGATAAAATAATTATAAAGTTGGACATTTTTTTTTTATTTCTTTTGTCGTCACATCTTGACTAGTATAACTTTTTGGTATTTATGTGTACGGAGTTGAATGGGGGCTCATTTTTTGCGGGGCGATCTGAACTTTTTATTGATACCATTTTGGGGTGTGTATGACTTTTTGATCGCTTTTTATTTACAAAAAAAGTGAATCAGCCATTTTGATGCTTTTTTCCGTCACGCAATTTGCCATATTGGAAATTTTTTTTTTATATTTTAAAAGTACGGGCGTTTTCGGTCATTGTGATACCAATGATGTCTATATTTATTGTTATTTAGGTATTTATTTTTTAATTATATTGAAAGGGGGGTGATTTAAACTTTTATATTTTTTTATTTTTTTATATATATATATTTTTTTTTTATTTTAAATTTTTTTGTGATTATTTTAAGGCTCACATATGAGCAAATAGATCCTGTTTTTTATTTTTAATGTTTTGAGCAATCAGGGATTTTAACCCGTACAGTACCAGCGCCGTACGTGTACGGCGCTGGGGCGATGCGGGCACATGGCGCCCGCTCGCACGTGCGGCGGGCGTCATGGCCGGCAAGTCTCTGCTGTTTCTAACAGCAGAGACTTGCCGCTACTTACCCGATTGGCGGCGTCTTGCTGTGCCTTTAGATGCCATGTGATCACGGCATCTAGTTGCGTCTTTACCCGGAAGTGTACGCTTGTGGCCAATCGGGGTGTCTGTACACGATCTGAAAGCTGTAAACCTCGCTGATGAGGTTTATAGCTTTCAAAGTGCAATTCTTATTCTGGCCACTAGATGGCAGGCCAGGATAAGAAATGAGCAATTCTTGGATTTATCTCAATCTAGTAAATCCCTGATTGCTCATAAAGAAAAAAAAACACAATATATTAGCTCATATTTGAGCTTTAAAATAATCACAAAAAAATGAAAAAAATGTTAAAAAATATCTAAAAAATAAAAAATATATAAAAGTTCAAATCACCCCCCTTTCCGTATAATTAAAAAATAAATACCTAAATAACAATAAATATAGACATCATGGGTATCACCGTGACCAAAAACGCCCGTACTTTTAAAATATATTTTAAAAAATCCCAATACAGCGAATTGTGTGGCGGAAAAAAGCGTCCAAATGGCGATTCGCTGTTTTTTTTTTGGTTTTTTTTTCTAAAAAAAAAATTAAATAAAAAGTGATCAAAAAGTCATACATACCCCAGAATGGTATCAATTAAAACTTCATGTCGCCCCGCAAAAAATGAGCCCCCATACAGCTCCGTACACATAAATACCAAAAAGTTATAGGGGTCAAGATATGACAAAAAAAAAAGGGCAAATTTCTAATTATTTTATCACTATCAAAACTATAGATATTAGGTATTGCCGGATTCACCCGATTTGGAATTTATTTCCCGCTTCCCACTACACTACATGCAATATTAAATGGTGGCGTTGGAAAGTACAACTTGTCCCGCAAAAAACAAGCCCTCATACAGCTATGTGAACAGAAAAATAAAACAGTTATGGCTGTTTGAAGGCAGGGAGAGCAAAACGAAAATGCATAACCGAAAAAAACTCCGGTACTGAAAGGGTTAAATCCTGAATTTAATAACGCTTTTGCTCATTTCTTATCCTGGCCTGCCATCTAGTGGCCAAACTAAGAATTGCACATGGAAAGCTGTAAACCTCATCAGCGAGGTTTACAGCATTCAAACCCACCGCAGGTGCCCTGATTGGCCACAGGGGGGCGTGCGTGGGACACCTGGAAGCGAACGCTTCAGGGTTTAGTGCTATTAGATGCCGTGATCACATGAGATCACAGCATCTAATAGCTTTAGTTACCGATCGGGTACATCGTTAAGTAGGAAACAGCAGAGACTTGACACCCGCCACAAGTGCGAGCGGGCGCCATGTTCCCGCATCACCCCAGCGCCGTACATGTACGGAACTGGGAGTGTAAGGGTTAAAATGAAAAAACTGCAAAAAAAAAGTGACATTGACAGTGATTATTAATAACTTGAAGGGTGTAGTTTCTAAAAAGTGGACATTTTTATGGGTGGTTTCTACTATGTAAGCCCCACAAAGTGACTTCAGAACTGAACTGGTCCTTAAAGTGGGGTTTGGACATTTTCTTAAACATTTTAAGAATTGCTTTTAAAATCCTAAGCCTTTTAATGTCCTTAAAAAATAAAATGACATTTTCAAAATGATGCCAACATAAAGTGGACATATGGGGAATGTTAAGTAATATAATAACGATTTTATGAGATATCACTGTTTTATCTGTTTTAAAAGGAGAGACATTCAAATTTCCAAAATTCTGAATTTTTCCAAATTTTCTTTATATTTTGATACCTTTTCTAAATAAAGGTGAAACATGTTGCCTCGAATTTACCATTAACATAAAGTACAATGTTTCATGGTAAAACATTCTCAGAATCGCTCGGATAAGTAAAAGCGTTCCAGAGCTATTATCTCATAAAGTGAAACATGTCAGATTTGCAAATTGTGGCTTGGTCCCCATGGTGAAAACTGGCTTGGTTTTGAAGGGGTTAACCAACAAGCAATTATCTGTTCAACAGATTGGACAATATGATTCTATTACCACCAGAAATCCTTACTGTAAAGATTGAAGTGCTAATGCTAGAACAATCTATGAGGGAAAAGTACTCCTGAAGCAGCGTTACAGTCTGGATGTAGGACCAGATAATCCTTTACTCAAAAGTTGTCACAACAACTCGTTTCGAGGCGATATCGGCCCCTTCTTCATACAATGACAACATAAAACTACATAGACCTACACAAGTATACGATACATAGTTATCACTTCACCGTCTACAATACTTCTCTCTTTCTCGGGTTATATTCTGACCCCCTGTGGCCAGCAGTAGTAATACACTAATTCTCGTGAGTAGAAGTTAGTTACAAATCACTGTTTCTAAGTCAAGCGGCTTCTTTTTATTCTGTATTTGAATCTGTTTTTGTTATTTGTATTCATCATGCTTCACTAAGTTTGTTTATTCTCATTACGTTTTGAATTTTGTGTTATTGTCTTTTTTATCAATTTTGTATTGTCTGTTATGCTTTATATATCTATATTGGAGGCCATATTTTGTATGAACACTTTTTTGGCTTATTTATTAACTTCCTCCTTTTTGATAAGTGATTGCTTTTCAATGGGTCATTTCCATAAACTCCCCACCCCTTCCTTCTCTGCATTTGTCGCCAATTTGGTGTTTTAAACTTGAGTTGGTCTATGTAGTTCTGTGTTCTGTGTAAAGGGGCCATTACTGCTCCGAAATGCTGCTCAGGCAACTTTGAATTAAGGATTATCCAGTCTTATTTCCAGATTGTACTGAACTTTCCCACTGAACTTCCCCTCTTATTCCTTCTGACGTGATTCCGCCCAGGTATGGGTATTGGTGAGAACCGTGTCCTGCACCTTGCTCATCTTTCATCGCACTACAGTTTCAGGTAAGAGCAATTTAGGCGACATTTGCTTGGAGAATGATGATTATTCACAATGACAAACTGCAACAATCTGCTACAAATGTGACCTGCCAGGTTGGAAAACTTGCAGTTTTGCTTGCTGAACCTATGGTAGACGACACACATGCATGGGCATGATCGGCTGAATTTACCCAAAATGGTGCCCAAGGACAAGGTAGTCCGTTTTATTGAAAGCTTACCCCTGGGTTGGCCACTTTAGTCTGTCATACTGTTGGTGGGATCATTCAGTGCTGGTGGGATCATTACTAAGTCTATGCAGGATATATTATTGAGAACAGCTTAGAACAGAGAGTCCGAGAGGAAGAGCGATAGTAACTTTGTGCTCACAATTCAACCAACTCCGAATGCAAGTGCTGCTAAGACCAACACTTGTTTATATGCATGTGCAATGGGACTGATTCAGGCAAAGAAAGTAAACTAAGTCTGAGCACAAGCACCTCAGAAGCAGTGGGGTACTGTGGCAGGGGAGAGGGAGAGGACTGGTTGCCCTCGTAAAACTGCCAGGGAGCCCTCAGCAGCCTGACATGACTTTACATTAACTGCACTGATGATTCAAATATGGCACTCATTATGGGGGGCACTATGGAGAAGTGGGGGAAAAGCACTGCTGGGGCCCTATATACTGACACATATTAATGGGGGGCACTAGGGGACATCTACTGAGGCCCTACATACTGGCACTCATTATGTAGGGCACTATGGAGAAGGGGGGGAGCACTATGGGGGAATCTACTGGGGGCCCTATATACTGGCACACATTATGGGGGCACTATGGAGAAGTGAGGGAGAAAGGAGCACAATGGGGGCATGTACTGGGGGCTCTTTATACCGGCACACATTATGGGGGCACTATGGAGAAGTGAGGGAGAAAGGAGCACAATGGGGGCATGTACTGGGGGCTCTTTATACCGGCACACATTATGGGGGCACTATGGAGAAGTGGGGGGGGGCACTATGTGGGCATCTACTGGGGGCCCTATATACTGGCACACATTATGGGGGCACTATGGAGAAGTGAGGGAGAAAGGAGAACTATGGGGACATGTGCTGGGGGCTCTATATACTGGCACTCATTATGGGTGGGCACTATGGATATGTGGGGGGCAAAGAGCACTATGGGGGCATCTACTGGGAGCCCTATATACTGGCTCATATTATGGGGGCCACTATGGAGAAGTGGGGGAGAAGAGCTTTTAAGAGAATACTGGCACCCAGTTTCGTGCCACTATGGGAAAGGGGACATCGATGTGGGGCAGTCTATAGGAGCATTTTATACTGGCACATTATGGGGACAGGGGAGGAGCACTATGGGGACATTTTCTGGGAGCACTATATAGTAGTATTTTATACTGGAACACAGTACGGGTTATTGGAACACATGAGGGCACTCTGGGGACATTGGCTCTACTGGGGGCATTAACGTGTTTTTTTTTTTCTTTTGTACTGCTGTATATAATATTAGGATGGGATAGGTTAGGTTGAGAATTTGGCATGGGGGGGTGGCAGGCACATTCTTTGCACAGGGGCCCTCTGCTATCTGTGTCCACCTCTGCCTAGGACATATGATGCACAGAGATTATTACTACCATGATGCAGACATTTATTCAGATTGAACCTCACTTGCCAAGTTGATGCCCAATAACTCAGAGTGCTCAAGTCAGCTTGTATTTTTTGGACATTTTCCATAGACTACATAGTACTACATAGCTTAGTGTCATCTGCAAAAATAGGAATGGAGCTATAACCCTGTCCTCAATATCATTAATAAATAAATTAACAGAGGACCCAGCACTGAACCTCGGGGTACATAACTTATAACCCGGGACGATTCTGAATAGGAACCATTGACCACAACTCTCTGGACACGGTCCTTCAGCTAGTTTTCAATCCAATTACAGTCTATACTTTCCAAGCCTATAGACCAGGCATCCCCAAACTGCGGCCCTCCAGCTGTTGTAAAACTACAACTCCCATCATGCCCTTCTGTAGGCTCGTAGCTGTAGGCCATCCGGGCATGCTGGGAGTTGTAGTTTTGCAACATCTGGAGGGCCGCAGTTTGGGGATGCCTGCTATAGACCTTACATTACCTATTAAACGTCTATGAGGGACAGTATCGAAAGCCTTTGCAAAATCCAGAAATACTACGTCCACAGCCACCCCTTTGTCCAGGCTTCTACTCACCTCACTCCATCCACAGCCTCCCCTCTGTCCAGGGCTTTACTTACCTCACTCCATCCACAGCCGCCCCTCTGTCCCGGCTTCTACTTACCTCACTCCATCCACAGCCGCCCCTCTGTCCAGGCTTCTACTTACCTCACTCCATCCACAGCCTCCCCTCTGTCCAGGGCTTTACTTACCTCACTCCATCCACAGCCTCCCCTCTGTCCAGGGCTTTACTTACCTCACTCCATCCACAGCCTCCCCTCTGTCCAGGGCTTTACTTACCTTACTACATCCACAGCCTCCCCTCTGTCCAGGGCTTTACTTACCTCACTACATCCACAGCCTCCTCTCTATCCAGGCTACTACTCACCTCCTCATGAACACAAATTAGGTTAGTTTGAGAACTTCTGTAAACCTTTGTTGGCCATCACTATATTAACATTCACATATTCCTGTAGACAGTCACTTAAGAGTCCCTCAAACACTTTTTCCCCACAACAGAAGCTAAGCTTACTGGTCTATAATTACCTGTGGAAGACCTAGAGCCCTTTTTGAATATGGGCACCACATTTGCTTTGTTCCAGTCACTAAAGAATCTCTACAAGTTATGAACATCAGCACAGCAATAACTGAACTGAAATGTTTAAGAACTCTTGGGTGTAATCCATCTGGACCTGGAGCCTTGTTCACATTTACCTTACTTAACTTAGCTTGGACCATATCTAAAGTTAGCCAATTCAGTATATTACTGGATGTACTAACAGCACTGGCACCATATACATCAGCAACTTTACAGTGGCACCACCAACATCAGCTCATAAGCACAGGTACCACCTACATCAGCTCCTCAGCACTGGCATCATGTATATCAGCTCCTTAGCATTGGCACCACCTACATCAGCTCCTCAGCACTTCCTTTTCCTGATCTTCATTGAACACCTCCCTATTGCAATAATTTAGGAAACCTACCTGCTCCAACCTTAGTTTTTTTGGCATTTATGTATTTAAAGAGGACCTTTCACCACTCCTGACATGCCTGTTTTAATAGCTTCATGCATTCCCCATGTAATAACAATTCTGGAACATCTATTCTTATGTCTCTATGTTGTGCTATTCCTTTATTATTTGCACTAGAAGTTATGAATGAATTGCTATTTGTCTTCAGTAAGGGAACAGAGGGGAGGTGACCAGTTGGGAGTGTGTACCTGCACAGACTGAACATGGCAGCACTGATTGGCTAGAGTCAGACTGTGCAGGTACACACCCCCAACTGGTCACCTCCCCTCTGTTCCCTTACTGAAGGCAAATAGCAATTCATTCATAACTTCTAGTGAAAAATATAAAGGAATGGCACAACATAGAGACATAGGAATAGATGTTCCAGAATTGTTAGTACATGGGGAATGCATGGAGCTATTAAAACAGGCATGTCAGGAGTGGTGAAAGGTCCTCTTTAAAGAGTAGATCATTGATAATATATTGATGGGGTCCAATTCTTGGAACCCAGCTGATCAGCTGTTTGAAGAGGTGTTGGTGCTTCTATGAGGACTGCTACCTCTTCCTAGGCCAGTGATGTCATATTCATTGGTCACATGGCCTATTTTTAGGTCAGCCCTATACAAGTGAATGGGTCTGGGCTGCAACAGCCAGCACATCCACTACATAGTGTGAGGAGACCACAGCTATCATCCCAGAGCTGAGACCTCTTCACACAGCAGATTCCATGAAATTTGGATCGAATGTCCACTTTGTGAACTTCAATTTGCTCAACACTATTGATGATCTAACATAGCTCATCAGTATTATTCTCCTGGAAACCAATACATTTTCTATCTATTCATTACATTGTAGCATCTGGCGTTTTTGCTGCAAAAACACAGCAAACCTACCATGCACCGTATCACCGTGAAGTCACTCTTTCCTCATCTACTATTCCTGGGAGTTTCGGTTCCCCTTAAAGGGGTTCTCCGAGTTATAAATATTGATGACCTATCCTCAGGATAGGTCATCAATATCAGATCGGCAGGGGTCCGACACCGGGCACCCCCGCCGATCAGCTGTTTGAAGAGGAGGCGCGCCCGGTATCAGCGCTGCCTCCTCTTCACTGTTTACATGCTGGCCAACTCGGGGGTAGTGGTGAGTAGGTGTAATTACACCTCACTGCCCCATTCATTTCTATGGGAAGAATCGCTCCCATACAAGTCTATGGAAGCGATTCTATCCATAGAAATGAATGGGGCAGTGAGGTGTAATTACACCTACTCACCACTACCCCCGAGTCGGCCAGCATGTAAACAGTGAAGAGGAGGCAGCGCTGATGCGGCGCGCGCCTCCTCTTCAAACACCTGATCGGCGGGGGTGCCGGGTGTCGGACCCCTGCCGATCTGATATTGATGACCTATCCTGAGGATAGGTCATTAATATTTATAACTCGGAGAACCCCTTTAAGTGGGAACATTTAATAATCTATGCAGTTTATGCAAACAGCCTACTATGTACTTTCTTGATGGGCCAGGACCACCAGAAAGCTCTAGTTCATAGGGAGGAATCCAAACAACAGAAGCTCTTTATGATATCCATATGTCCTAATAAACAACAAGCAGAAATCTTGAATATAGTAATGAATTGAAACACAGAGTATAATAGTAAGTTTCAGAACTTTTCATGACGCAAAGACTAAGCATAAACGACCCTGGGATGATGATGGTCACACAACTACAATCCCAACCTGTTAGGGATTTACATCCACATGGGGCTCTTGGGCAACATGGAACTCGCATGGACCCAATTTTCAGCTCCTCTGTGTGACCTCTTTACTGAAAAGAATGGGAGATTTACAAAAATGGATGTGAGGACTTTGAGTTCAGAGGACCACCACACTTCCATCATCTTAGTAATCAATGGGGGTTCACCCAACATGTCCAATGGTAACAATTTCCTTTTAAGACATAGATTAGAACAGTAAGGGCCCTTGCACATGACCGTATGAGCTCCGAGACATATGGTCCGTGAGTGGGCCATATGTCCCGGAGCAGCATAGATCGTGGGCACGGGAGCACACAGCATCATAGATTACTCATGGTAATCGTAATCAATGATGCTGTGTGCTCCCGTGCCCACGATCTATGCCGCTGCGGGACAAATGGCCCACTCACGGACTGTATGTCTCAGAGGGCATACAGTCGTGTGAAAGGGGCCTAAGGAACATGTGAGGGTCTATCCCTGGTTTATGTTGCTCTTCTATTTTCATTGAAGGCATATGGGGCAACTTACACCTGATCCTAGTCATACGATGTGCTGTGACCATCTTAAGGGTATTTAATGGTCAACTTATTGCATTCCCATTGGAAATAGAGTGGCATGACAAAACGTGCCGTGTGCAGACCCACAGCACCACTTATCATCTCTTATCAAGGGGTCTTATCTAAGTTGGGTCTTATCTAAGTTACTATCATCTTCTACCCATCATTACTTGCCTTTTCAGGAGAATCTAAGAATGCTGTTGTTCTTGTGAAGACTTCGTGTTGAGTATTTTAAGTATTTTCCAGTTTAGATAATCTTCTGTAGCTAAACACATCAGCAGCGCAAATCTCTTCCTGATTGTGACAAACTATGTGACACTGCAGGTAACATCAGGGTGGCCAAAAACAATACTGCTGTTTTTTCCATGCCGTGATTGGCTCCAGCAGAGTGTGATTTTTTTAAGCTTTGCGCTGCTCTTGCGTCAAGCATAATACGTCGTACAAACAATCTGTTTCAGCCAGCAGTGTGTTTTCTACAGCCAAGCCTGCCAAGGAGGTGGAACCCTTATGTATCTAGCGAGGGTCTTATAGCATGGCTATCCAGTAATCATCAGGCGGCTTGATGTTAATGATATGCCAGGACGTAAAAATTCCAGCTTTGCTCCCCATTGAGATGATTGGGTGTCGTGGACACAATCATCATCATCACAAACCTCCTGCTCCTCCACCAACGACTCCTCCAACTGCTCCTCCTGTGGCAGCTCCTCAATTCCTCACCATGAGACTTTCTCCTTGTGGGTTCCCAACAGCTACAGAGCAGGCGGCAAAATGTGTTAGCTGTTCTTGTCATCACATGTTGCATCAGCTTGAGTTTCTGTTATAAGAAAAATGTGGGGGGGTGACATTGTTTATGCCTCACGACATCTGTGCTCAGTTGCCACTGCCTGACCGTGAGATAATGCCTGCTGAGGTGCTCTGGTGCATGAAAGAATCGTTCACGGCTTACCACAAACACAAAATAGAATTCCAGCAAGTTGTAGTGTCGCAGAGCTGTGACAACAGACCTTTTTGTAGCTGCAAGTCCAGGAGAGCGTTCTTTGCCACATAAAAATAACTAAGTTTTTTTAACTAAGTTATTAGTTTAACTAACTAATAAGTGTGAGGACAGTCTCTTGGACGTTCCCAGCACCTTCAGCAAGCCAATGTAGTTTTTTAAGAAGCCTGCATATGCCATGCATGGAGCATGAGTTATCTCCCCCAAATTCAGTGCAGCCACATTGTTTTGGCCATTATCTCTGACAACTAGAGATGAGCGAATCATCCAAAATTCGCTTTGCTGAATATTCGTCGAACTTTTCAGAAGATTCATATATTCTATTGAATCTATTCAGCGAATCTGCGTACAAATCATACGTCATTATGTGGTGTTTTGCGAACATTCGCACACTAATAACGAACATTCAGTTTTAAAAGGTATGCAATTTATGTGAACACGTACGCATGAGCATACAAATTGCACATGAAAATGACTGGCTTTGCTGGAGAGGAATGGTGGAGCAGGAGGAATGCTCTGAGTCTGACCCCTGCCTACATATGGATACTGTATCAGCAGATGACAGCAGATCATCCGGCTGAGACTGAGATGAGCGTGCCATTCACTCCACTACCTCATCCACTTTCTCCTCCACTGCAATTTTGTGCCTTGGTGGGATAGCCTGGCGGAACACCGGCCAAGTATTGCGAATACTACAAGTAGAAGCTCCGGCTACAGGTCCTTTGGCACTTCTGCCCTGTGCCACCTTCTCCTTTTTTTTAGAGCTCAAGGTCTGGCTGGAACTGGACTTTGCTTATCCATTCCAGACATTTTTCACTTGACTGTGGCCCTGCAGCTGGTCTTTGTCTTTGTCCCTGTCTCTCTCCCTATCTCTCTCCGTCTCTCACCCTGTCTCTCTCCCTATCTCTCTCTCCCTGCCTGATTAATTACTAGCCCTGAACTGGCCCTGCACTTGCCCTGCAGTATCCCTGATATGTAATATGGATTCCCAGAACAATTATACCCCAATTTTAACAAAACAGGTCTCAGAGTCTCAGAACTTCACACACAGTGCTTCTGCTCATCTCAGCAGTTGCAGCACAACTGATGCATCACTGGCTTACCGAGCCTGAGCCAATCAGAGCAAGCCCTGCCCACTAGGTCAGCTGACCGCTTTCTTCCCGGGCTTTTGCCGAACGAATAGCGAACAGTAAAAGTACGCTAATTATTGAATTTGTACACAACAGCGTACAGAGTAACTTATACGTAGCATTAGTGCACAATTTGTCAGACAAGTACATAGCGAATGCGTAGAAAGCCTTAAGATAATTTTCGAATCTCAAAAAATTCGGATTTGCTTCCCAGCGGAAAATTTCCAAGATTCATATTGAATCTATGAAGCGGCGAATAGATTCGCTCATCTCTACTGACAACCTTGCCCATTTGGGATGTTTGCTGCTTGATGCACTTCATCAACTGATAGGCTGTGTGGCTAGTCTCTCCCTGGACGATCAGCTCTAATAGCGCATGGCAACGATTCTCTTTACACATGTGATAGGAGGGAGAGGAAGTGATGCTCTGCCTGCTACTGTTGGGGACCAGAGGATGTCCATGTAGGAGGAGGAAGGGAATACGAGGCTGGTGTGGAAACCAGATGGATGCAAATATGAAGGTGTCAATAGGACCTAGCCTCCTTACTGCGGTGTCGCCATAAAAAACAACTAACCCAGTGGGCAGTGAAAGATCTGTACTGTCCCTGAGCAGCTGCTCCAGATTTCCACAGTGGAGTACATCTTGCTGCAGTGCTAGAATTGCAAAGTTCTCCACCACGTGAGAATATAAGAATGGGATGGGGTTTTTTTTAGAAATAATGAGTGCTGAGTTCACATCATCAGCTTCCTAAAGGAAGCAGACTCTACTAAGTGGTACAGCAGAGACTGCTCCACCAATAACTTGAGCAGGTGGGAGTTAGGACTGCACACCAGCTGATTGCTGGGTGTGTACAGTTGTTTTCTGGCCACACATTCAGTTATTGATGGCTGACGACAGAGCGGAGTAAATGGTGATGCCATTTCATGTGCCGGAATATAGCCGTGGTTCCTATGTTTGTGTTTGAACTCCTACGGCTTCTTTTTAATCCTGCAGATTTTGCACACGGAAGTGCTTTTTTCTTCCGGCAGTATGAGGAAAAACAGCCAGACCAGATATACTCTCACACTTTGCACATAGCTAGTGGCAGTAGAGCTTAGCTTAGTTCTGGCACATTTTGAGAGTTTGCCCACAGTATCACCAATTACCAAAGCACATCTGGCCCTGCCAGCTCTTTGGGTGGTTCAGGCCATAAGCTGCCTTTGCTATTGATTGCTGCTGCTGCTATCCTCCTCTTATTTTACCTCCTCCCCAGCACCCTGATCCGGATCTGAGGTCCTGTCCAAAACACAATCATCGTCATAGTCCTCCAGCTACTTTTATCAGACTTATATGTCATCATGTGCTCTTTGGACCCCCTACAGATTCCCTGCTCTGTATGTACCCTGAGTGCCACTGTTATCACACAAGGTATCAACAGGAAGACTCTATTGACTATCTGCCGTAGAACGTAATGGGGTTTTGTTGCCTCCTCTATGGGTACTAAATTTGACCCAAGTTTTGCTAACCTAACTGATTTTTGGAGTAAAAATATTATTTTTTTCAGACGCCACATTAATGATTTTATTTTCATCAGGAAGGGTGATCCAAACACTATAGAAAATTATATCACCCACCTTAATGCTAATGACTGGGGAATTTCTTTTACAGGAACACACAACAGTGTAAAAATAGAATTCCTCGACCTCGACATTTTTTTTGAAGACAGAGAGAGATTAGAATATTTTTTTTAAAGTCAATAGCAATAGTTATCTCAACTTTAATATTACACATTTCAAAAAATGGAAATGTAATATTCCCTTCAGCCAATTTAAAAGGATTAGGCGGGATTGCACACCTGAGGAAGATTTAAAAAAAACAATGTGAAATCCTCACCAGGAGGTTTAATGAGAAAGGCTAGCCCAAAAGTATTGTTATTGGTGCACGTGAAAGAGCAGCCACACTAAAGGTCCTTTTACACGGGCCGATTATCGGCCGAAAAATCGTTCCTAGGAACGCTAGTGCCGATAATCGGCCCGTGTAAAAGTGGCCCTAATCAGCCGACGAACGAGCAAAACGCTCGTTCGTCGGCTGATTGGATCTTTTGTAAAAACCAAAAGATCCAATCTGTCGGGCGCACATCGCCCTGTGTAAACAAGCGATGTGCGCCTGACAGTATGGAGCTTCCCGGCCGCACGAGCGATACAGCGATCACTCGTGCGGCCCGGCGCTCGATTCGTCGGGCCGTGTAAAGGCTCCCTGCCCGATATCGCTGATCGGCGCTCGGGCAGGGAGACACATCGGCCCGTGTAAAAGGGCCTTTACACAGTCCGACTGCCTTCAAACAAAAGATAAACAAGCTAGTGAAGGCAACGACTATCAGTGTAACTTTATTACCACCTATAGTCAGAACCACCATATGGTAAAATCTATTTTTAGCTAGACATTGGCATATTCTAAAGAAGGATGGGTAAGTAACTGGCTCAGTGATAGAAAACAGAGGGTGGTTATTAGTGGTACACACTCAGATTGGGTTACTGTAACTAGTCGGGTACCACAGGGGTCAGTATTGGGCCCTATTCTCTTCAATATATTTATTAAAGATCTTGTAGAAGGCTTGCACAGTAAAATATCAATTTTTGCAGATGACACTAAACTGTGTAAAGTAATTAACACAGAAGAGGACAGTACACTGCTACAGATGGATCTGGATAGACTGGAGGCTTGGGCAGAGAAGTGGCAGATGAGGTTTAACACTGACAAATGTAAGGTTATGCATATGGGAAGGAATAATGCAAGTCACCAGTACATACTAAATGGTAAAACACTGGGTAACACTGACATGGAAAAGGACCTAGGAATTTGTCCTGCCACTTTACACATCACTAGTCAGACCACACATGGAGTACTGTGTACAGTTCTGGGCTCCTGT
This sequence comes from Rhinella marina, assembly GCA_900303285.1. Classification (NCBI taxonomy): domain Eukaryota; kingdom Metazoa; phylum Chordata; class Amphibia; order Anura; family Bufonidae; genus Rhinella; species Rhinella marina. Next base: position 56,165 of record ONZH01023532.1, on the reverse strand, counting down.
GAACAAGGCAGACATAGCAGAGCTGGAGAGGGTTCAGAGGAGGGCAACTAAAGTAATAACTGGAATGGGTGGACTACAGGACCCAGAAAGATTATCAAAATTAGGGTTATTCACTTTAGAAAAAAGACGACTGAGGGGAGATGTAATAACTATGTATAAATATATCAGGGGTCAGTACAGAGATCTCTCCCATCATCTATTTATCCCCAGGACTGTGACTGTGACGAGGGGACATCCTCTGCATCTGGAGGAAAGAAGGTTTGTACACAAACATAGAAGAGGATTCTTTACGGTAAGAGCAGTGAGACTATGGAACTCTCTGCCTGAGGAGGTGGTGATGGTAAGTTCACTAAAAGAGCTCAGGAGGGGCCTGGATGTATTTCTGGAGGTAATAATATTACAGGTTATAGTTACTAGAGAGGGGTCGTTGATCCAGGGAGTAATTCTGATGCCTGATTGGAGTCTGGAAGGAATTTATTCCCCTAAAGTGGGGAAAATTAGCTTCTACCTCACAGGGGTTTTTTGCCTTCCTCTGGATCAACTTGTAGGATAACAGGCCAAACTAGATAGTTTTGGCCTTATAAACTATGACCCTATCCTCAACAGAATAATCTCTAAAGGCCTCGGTTGACATACCGAAGAGCAAAAACTTTAAACTATATACTCGCTCGAGAGATAGGGGCCAAAAGAAGAAATACGGTTGATACAATATACATAGGGCAGTAAGAAATGCGGGCAGCCTAGGTGTCTCTGTTGCCTAACCATTAGCCAAAAAACTTTTTTTCAGAGCAAAGGAAATGGGATCTCCCATCCCATTTTGGGTAATCTCAACTGCAACGCCACTCATGTTATATAGATCTTGGGATGTCCGTACAAATTACAATACGTTGGGAGGACAATACAAATACTAAGTAACAGATTGAATAAACACAGGTCAAATATAAGAAAGAAATAATTAAAACATAGTGTGCCGAGGCACGCAGCCGATTATCGTGATGGTAGCCCAGTGGGTGTTACAATAACCCCTATTGGGCAGAAACCTATACACCAACGTGAAGATATCCAATACATTAGACGTAGAGAAATGCATTTGATTTTTAAGTTAAATACTAGTGATGAGCGAGCATGCTCGGGATCATGCCGCCGAACACCGCTTGTGCTCAAGTGCCATGCTCAAGTCCCCTCCCCGCATGTTTCTTGGCTGCTACGCAGCCAATCAGCGTGCGGGGAGGTACTGTCATTCACTGTAATGCTGTAGCCATGTTGGCTACTGGCATTACAGTGATTGGCTGGCCGGGAACGCGTCATCGGGTGCTATATAGCACCCGGTGACATGTGACCCGGCTTAGTCTTAGTCAGGGAGAGCTGCTGTGAGAAGGGACAGATAGTGTAGGGACAGAAATTGGCTAGGCAGGGCTAGTTTTTCTGTTGAAAAGACCCAAAAGCTCTTTTAAGGGCTATTATATCTGGCTGCAATATTTTTTTTTGGGGTGGGGGCAAAATTAGCGCAAATTTGCCTGACCTAAACACCACCTGCACAGCGTGTGCATTATAACGTTTCTGTATCCTATATACATGACATCCGCTGTCATTTTTTCTGCCGCTAATCAAAGCGACATTACCTGTGTTGCGTGTGCATTATAACGTTTATGTATCTTAAATACCTGACCTATCCTAAAAGTGGCATAATACTCGGACAGCATCGTTCCTAGCAGCGACTTTGGAGTCCAAGATGCATCCACACATCCTCCCCATGCTGTTCCCAAACCATTTCAGTGGTGTTTCAGCCATTTTCTCGTCTTTCCCTATGAACCAGACACCCTCCCCTCTTCAGAGCAGGGGGTGCCTGGTTTAGTGCTCGGGTTCTCCCATTGACTTCCATTGTGTTCGGGTGCTCGGTTGAGCACTCCAGCACCGCCTAGTGTTCTGACAACAGAAAAAAATGGTTTGGGCGAGCCTAAATTTAGGTTTCTGGCAGCGACACAATTAACAGATGTTCTAACTATTGTATTTCCGCGTGAGAACGGGCAAAAAGTTTTGTTTGACCCAAATATAGGTATGTGGCAGTGACACAAAGGACCTTTTAATTATTGTATTTCCGTGTGACAACGACAAGGAACAGGTTTTGCAGCACAAAAATAGCTATGTGTCGGCGACACAATTAACAGACGGATTAAAGGGGTTGTCCGGGTTCAGAGCTGAACCCGGACATACCCTTATTTTAACCCAGGCAGCCTGCCTGACAAGAGCATCGGAGCATTTTAGGCTGATGAATGGGGTCGGGCAGACTTCCGGCAGCACACAGGTGTATACTATAGTACAGATCCGGCAGCCTGTCAGAAAATATAAACACCAGTGTGAAAGAAGCCTAAGACATATTCACTAAAACTATGGGGTGACACTGCTACACTTGTTTCAATGCAGATCTAGTTTCCAGAAAATGAGCTGACCAGGAATTACACCTCATTGTGACCAGTTATCACTCCCTCCTCCTGATTACACCTCTTAATATACTACAAATTCTCAAATATTCTCTCCCTATAATCTTCTTATACTGTCCCTAGTTCAGAGTTTAGGTCTACAGAAGCATAGCCACAGCACAGCTTCCTGCTAGGTTGCAGAATCATGTTCTGCACAGGCACCTCCCTGACTGCTGCCCCCTCTTATTGGTTGATCTAAACCGTCAGCCTGTGAGACAATCAAGGCAAGCCACCCCCCTCCACTTCCTCTCAGTGTCATGTGAGCATTATTCCTCCTCTTCCTTGTCTGCCCATGTACCAACTTCTGCCTGATTCCCAGAATCTGACTCTCTGCCGCCTGACCATGTCTGTTCACAGTAATGACCCTGTGGTGTCTTCCCTGACCTTTGGACGGGTTACAGATTTACACAAACTCTGCCTGCCCTGACTATGGCCTGTTACTGACTATAGGTTTTGCTTTACAACGGTGTCTCTTACCCCCATAGGTCAGCTGTTAACCACACTGTGACTACTTTAGGAGGTAGTGGCACAGTGGCCCCCCTTCTGCAAAGTATAGATCCCTGTATAGCAGTTAAAGGATGAATACCAGGAAACTTCCAGGATAACGCCCTTAGGTTTAACCCAATGTCAGACTGGTTGGTTGGCTGACAGTGGTGTCTCACCCACTGACCATTACAAGTAGCATGTTTCCTAATTCTTCTCTGACAGTCTCTGGTTGTTTTCCCAGCGCACTGCATTCAACAGCCACATGTAAGGAGATAGATAACATCTTTAGTGAAGCAGTTCACAAGGGATCTCATGGGGATCATTTTGCCCATTGTGGCACTTCTGAAAGAGATGGGGCAGCAGGCCAACCACGAACTACACCGATAGGTGCCTGAGATTTTATGTGAAAAACAAGACCTACTTCTTGTCACTGGATACAGAAGACTTGTCTGTGACCTATATTATGGCCTCTTCTGTAGGTGATCGAAGGGTATGTATGTTTGTGGCACTTACATAAAGGCAAAGTCATGGTTTCCTATATGATGCATTTTACTTTCATTAAAGAAGAACTCTCGAAAAAAAAATTATTCCATGTCCAGCTAGAAATGTACATGATGTAATCTGTAGTGAATGTCATTTTCTTACCAGTGTCTGTATTTGTGAGTTATTTCTCCCTGATGGTTCTCATCTGTGTCATGTGACCAGCAATCAGACTCACCAACTCACACAGCATCTTATGTGTGGACAAGAAGTCTAATTCTCTATGTATTCCTATGGGAGCCTCACTTTCAGTCTCATAGGGATGAATAGAGCAGTGACTGGCTTCCTGTCCTGGGTCAGTTGGAGGTCATGGAGTTGGTCACATGACCCAGCTACAATTAGAAGAGAGGGAATAGCTCACAGAAACAGTCACTGATGAGAAGATTATATTCACTACAGGTTATATCATGCACCTTTCTAACAGGTCAGAGAATAAAAAAATTTGCGGGAGTTCTTTAATGCTATAATGCTCATGAAATTGTGTAGAAGTATAGGTTTCACTCCCCTTTTCTAAAATTAATATCCCACCTTTAGCTTGGTTGAACTTGATGGTCTTTGTTCAGTTGAATTAAGTATGTAACTATGAGGGAGATAACGGTTCTGCAATCTATCTGCCTTCACCCTAAAGTTAGATGAAGAGGAGTGGTTTCTTCTGGCTCTCAAATACTTGAGGTGGATTGCGGTATCTTATCTAGGTTACCATCATCTTCTATCCATCATTACTAGGCTTCTCAGTCTACAAAACAAGACTAAGAAGAGAATGTGGTTGTTTTTGCTATGCTGACAAATATTTTAAGTATTTTGCAGACCAGATAATCATCTACAAACTAAACGCATCAGCACAACAAATCTCGGTCTTGTAGTTCATTACAATGTAACAAGACAGGTAGAGATGAGCGAATCATTCAAAAAATTATTCGCCAATCATTCGCCGAACTTTTCCGAAAATTCGTATATTCGACGAATAGATTCGTTGTATTTGCGTACAAAATATACGTTATTATGTGCTATTAGCGAACATTTGCGCACTAATAACGAACGTTCATTTACAAAATGTACACAACTTCTTAGAAGACGTGCGCATGAGCGTACAAATAGCTTACGAATCTCAGTGTACTATTGTCTAAGCGATTACGTAATACGCAGGCACGTACGAGGAGAGGCCGCGGCGTGCACTCCTCAGAGGCAGAGCGAATATTAGAGACATATATATGGTAAAGTGCAAATACATTATTATAGGTATAATATAAACATTTTAAATATCACCTACCTAGTATGCTCACGGACACGTTTAAGTCTCTTTTCTTCTGACGCTTGTCATAGAACTGGAGCAGAGTCCCAAACTCAGTCGCAATTTGTAATCCACATAGGTAAAATTGTAATCTAAATGGGTAAAAAAAAAGCAGCAAAGGTTCCTTAAAAAACCCTCTTTCAAGGGGCTCCCCAAATAACCTGAAAAGGGGGAAAAAGGGATGAGGCGCACGTATGCGCAACTTAATTTCCTGAGTTGCCTCGTCATCCTCCCGCGCTGGAGAAAGGGGCGGAACTACCAGGGAGGAGTCTGCATCGCTGAATTGAATTTGTACGTGACAGCGTATAGAGTAACTAAATTATACGTAGAATAGCGTATAATTTATAGGACACACTACGTAGCGAATGCATACAAAAGCGAAGCGAATCACCTAATATTCGGATTCGCTTCAAAGCGGCAAATAGATTCGCTCACCTCTAATGACAGGTAGAATCAGGGGTTGCCTTCCACAGATTTGGAGTAAATAAGGTTTTTCTATGACATGTATGTGTCCAGCAGAAAAAAAAAGAACTCTGTCCAGGATTTTTTTTTTTTTAATCTTTGCACTGCTCTTGCATCAAGTATTTCATGCTCAGTGCAGACTAAGGCCCCATTCACACGACCGTATTTTTGCGGGGGCCGCCCACCGTGTGTTCCGCACCGCTCAGAACACATGGCCGGGCGCCCCATTCAAAATGCCTATACTTGTCCATGCCGCGGCTGTGTGCTCCCATAGAGGTGAATGGGGCCTAGCTGTCCTGGCCGGCAGTATTTTTACTACAGCAGTGTCTGCCAAGGAGATGGAATTGGCCTCTTTCAGACCCACTAAGGTGTGGACCATGTGGAGATGCATGAAGAGGCTCTGGAAGCACTGAACAGTGAGCAGAGCAAAAAAAAAAAAAGTTTGTTCAGTCCATCATATTAGTGAAAAAGCCATGCAGGTGAGGTGTGTAAGAGAGACAGTTCAATAGGTAATGGAGCTGCAATAAGAAATAAAATGGCAACAACTCACAGAAAATGGCGCACTACAACGGTGAATGCAATTGACAATATATGTCTAAACCCTCATGCTGATATTAAAATGAGACTTTCACCAATATATTCTTATATCAAGAACATACCGGAGCCCGAGCACCGCGTCAAGGTATCTCAAGTGGCACGGGACCTAACATTAACCTTACATGCCGTTGGGCATTTTCAGATAGGGGCATAAAGTCCGACACGCAGCGACCAGCTGAATTGTTGTTTTATATAGTTTGTCACATCCGCACATTTGGCTATCCTGTGTAGGATGTCTTTGTGGTACACGTGGTCCGCTGCAGGCATCCTCCATTGTATGCATTATTGCTGGGGATTACATTCAGCAGCGGATCACATGTGCAGGATTTGCTCCCCCAATTAGAAATGCGCAACAACATTTGGGGTTTTTGAGCATTTTCTGCCATTTGAGACCACTTTTTTTCTGTGATTCCAAGAAACAAAAGGGACATAAAGGAGTGGCGAGTAAATGCTCAGGTGACACAGGCTGTCAGCAGTGTATATACAGCATCCAACACCTGGTTGTATCTACAAATTACTTATTGTTTATGTATTGCAATGTTATGTATATTTCATGTTGTTTTGGCCATGAGTTCCTGTAAGAGGTATGGTTGGGAAATGGCTGGCAGGAACAGGGGTAAACTCCCTCTTCCTCCTCTCTGTGTAGGAGTGGGCTGGACATACTTCCTGCCAGAAGGGGAAGTTGTTGTGTAACGTTAGAAGAGAGAGGAAGCACACTGCAGAGCTCCTGCTCCTGGTAAAGATTTTCCAGAGAGGCCAACTCGAGTGTGCCTCAAGAAAAGAACTTGAGAGACAAGTCAGCAGATACCTACCTACAAATGATCATCTGCAGTTATCCAACCTGCCTCCATACCTTCTAAACTGGTGCCAGAACCTGGACTTTCAATCTTCTGCTATTAAATGTACCATCTAATATATAAAGCTGAGTGTATGTGTGTGTGTGTGTATGTCCTCTAAAGGAATCCGCACTGTCGCAGCTACAATCATGAAATTTGGCACACAGGTACAACAGGTGTCCGGGAAGGTTTTAGAACGGGTCTCAGCTCTCCAGGACGTACCGTTCCTGAGATATTCCCAAAAAATGCATTAGCCAATAGAAGCCTGGTCACATGACCCTTATCAGCCAATAGAAGCTCACAGGCAGTTAGTCTCCACACACACCAGGTTTCCCTAACAACCTAGCCAGTTCACTGCTGTAGGTCTGCTTTAAAGGGGCAGAGCGCTGTGGATGACACTGCTAAAGGGGTATTCCGGTTACCATAAATATACTTTATGTTTTAGACTAACTCATCATCAATCATTACCTCATATAATGTAAATTTCACATATTTACCGTTCAGTAGTCATAAAAGATGTTTTCTTCCACTGCTACCCACTGTTTTTCCTCTTAAATTACTATGGCATCGACCTGTAATTCAGGCCACCCGCAAAAGAAGGACTTAAAAGACTCACCCTAGTCCCACTAAGTCACGCCCCCGACTGAGTCGGGCCACGCCCCTTCCACTTCACATCTGACCAGGATTGAAAAAATGAAGGTAAAAATCAACTTCTAAAGAAAAAAAGAAATTTCAGTCAGCACATCCCAGAGTGCAGGTGCTGGTTGCTATGGCTAAATACATGTCAAAGGAAAATACATAAATTGCAGCCGCACACCGCTACCAGATAAAGCACAAAATGCCACAGTGATAGAATATTCCAAAGCTCATGCTATGCTTGTTTAATAAATTAGAGACTCTTGGCAAATACATTTTGTACAAAAAATCACCTTCTGTCAGCTGCAGGGGAGGGAGGGTGACTTTCTCCCTGCAGCTCATGCGAGTGAGCTGTTCAAAAGGACATCTCTGTGTCCGTCCAGGCCCTGCGCATGACAGAGGACATGGAGTCTGAAAGCCAGACTGTTCAGCTTCCCCCAACGTGAAGCTGTGCCACCTGTCCCCATGAAGCCACACCCCTAAACACGAGGCCATGCCCCCTGGTTCCGTGACGACACGGAGGAGAATCTGTCTGAGTGTGAGCTACTGAAAGGGTGGACATCCATGTATCTGTCCAGGCCCTGCACCAGACGGTGGACAGGGAGTCTTAAAGCCAGACTGTCTTGCCTAAAACCGGACCTCTGGCCATCCTAGGGGCAGGCTGATGTTAGGGTGGCCAGATGTCCGGCTTTAGGCTGGACAGTCCTGTTTTCTGGCTACCTGGACAGACACAGGGATGTCCACCCTTTCAGTAGCTCACACTCAGACAGCTTCTCCTCCATGTCTTCACGGAGCCAAGGGGCGTAGCCTCATGTTTAGTGGTGTGGCTTCATGGCAACTGGGGGCGCTGCTTCTCGTTTGGGGGAATGGCCGGTGAGGTCCGGCTTTCTGGGGTGAAGACAGTGGCCACCCTAGCTGCTGTGGAGGTCACAGTTAAAGGGGAGGGCACTGTGGATGTTACTGTTAAGTGGCGGGCTGCTGTGGAGGTCACTCTCGATATCTTTTAACGACACACACGAATATTAAATGAAATAGATTAAATATACCCGGGCGAAGCTGGGTCCTTCAGATAGTAAGTAATATTTTGCACTTATTAAAAAGAGATTATACATTCACTTCTGGCCTCATTCTTCTAACTACATCTCCTCTGCCCCGATCCCCAGGGAACAACAGCCTGAGGGAGTACACTGTGACACACTATCTCATCAGAGCTACTACCACTTCCATCATCTTCCCCGGCTCCTCAGGGGCTCGCTGCATATGTCAGCCATACATCAAACGGACTTGTGCTACCAGATCAAGAGGTTCCTACATAATTCTATACACAGAAGCAATGCAAAAATAGCACAGTGTATATCAACAGTACCGCAAAACCCGTTTTCAAAATTGTTTCGAATACCCCCATAGATTGCAATCACAGATGTAGCACTGCTTGTCATCATAATTTAAACAGGACCAATTCAATCTGTGGTCACCATTGCAGCACGGGCCTCAGGTGAGGCATGGTGGTTGGAGAGGTTGGGAGTGCTGTCAGTCGCCATGAAAGTCGTAGCAGTCTACATGGTGGCTAACCCTGCTGCAGCGCTCTCACAAGCCTCGTCTGCAACTATGAGTGAATGTGCGCAACACTTCTTCCCTTTAAGGCACCCTCAGGTTTTAAGGCTCCTGCATGATGTTAGGTGGGGTGCCCTTAGTGTAAGTGGGTTTTGACAGGGGTCCCTCACAGTAACAGGTTTAAAAGTGCAACTTGGCAGTACAAGGCAATGGGGAGACTGGCTTTGGGAGTAATAAGACCATAGTACTTTACTTAGGCACTTTGGGCATATGGCACGCACAGCGTCTTCAGGTTACATACACAGATTTCTTAAGGCTGTATATGGGGATATAGACTGTACAATGAGTATCTCTCTGATCAGGGGCGTACATTGAAATCATGGGGCCCCATAGCAAAACTCAATATTGGGCCCCTCCCCCACACAAATACAAAATACAATTTATGTAATATCTAATGTACAGACATATCCTTCCTACTTTTCTATCATCCTTCTCCTTTTTGTGCCCCAACATTGTCATCCTGCTGCCACCCCCAACACTGTGGACTCTGTGCTCTCCAGTGCCCCCAAATACTATACAAATTATACTGCCATAAACATAGTCCCTTCATAATAGTGCTCTTAGACTGCCCTGAATATTAATAGTGCCCCATACAGTATCCCCAAAAGCAACCCCTTTATTAGTAATGCCTTCCATGGTGTGCTTAAAGAAGAACTCCCGCAAATAAATTTATTCTCTCACCTGTTAGAAAGATGCATGATATAATCTGTAGTGATTGTCATTTTCTTATCAGTGACTGTTTCTGTGAGTAAAAACCTCTCTTCTTATTGTAGCTGGGTCATGTGACCAACTCCCTGACCTCCAACTGACCCAGGACATTAGATTCTTGGTTGTTGTAGTCCGCATCTTTTGCAGCCCCATTGAAAATGAATGGGTTCGCACCCGTTTCGCAAAATTGTGGAACGGATGCAGAACCATTCATACGGACGTGTGAATAGACCCTTAGGTGATCCTTAATTCTTCACAATAGTCAGAGCATTTTTTGTCTGAAACAGAGCACTAAATTCCTTGTATAGTCATTCAGTGAAATAATAATGCTCTGATTACCCACAGCCACCACTAGGGGGAGATTACTGTATACTGATTATACTTTGAGCTTGGTAATACCACAGTATTCAATGAGCTCCCTCTAGTGGTGGCTTCAGGTAAGCAGGATCTTGTATTGTTACTCAACTGTGCAGAGGATTTGAAGCTCAAGTACAGAAAAAAATATTCTGTGGCATCTAGAAAGATATATTAAGATAATAATCAGCTCAGTACTTATATGGCTAGTGTTCAAAGGTGGCTATTCACATAGTAATGTTCATGGTCTATCTAGATAGTCGTTTCTTTGCTATTAAAATGTTGCTGCCATTCTGGAAGGGTCGGGGTGTCTTTTCTTGGGACTGTATCTGGTATTTGCGTGCAGACAAGTATGAAATATATTTGACAGCTTAAAAAAATACAGGATCAGATAAAGAACATGAAGTGTGAAGACATCACAGGCTGAGACAGAATGGAATGAAGACTGGCCGGAAACATCTTCCCATATAAAGACTCTACAAAAGCCAGGGCAGGAATCACAAAGTGACTGTTCTACGATTTACAGAACATGGAGCACAGGTAAGAGAGAGAAGATCTACATACAATATATAGTATGTGAATGTGTTAGAGATTCTAATGGTAAATACAGACAATGAAAAGAAATTACTATCTATCTATCTTATATCTATCTATCTATCTATCTATCTAGAATTTATTGTGAATAACTAGTGGATCTTGGACCTAGGATTTCAGAGGGATTGCACCCATTACTCAAGTTGCGACCTGTGATGTTGTATTCTATCTCCCATATATATCCTATTATCTATCTATCTATTATCTATCTATCTATCTATTATCTATCTATCTATCTATCTATCTATCTATCTATCTATCTATCTATCTATCTATCTCCCATATATATCCTATTATCTATCTATCTATCTATCTATCTATCTATCTATCTATCTATCTATCTATTATCTATCTATTATCTATCTATCTATCTATTATCTATCTATTATCTATCTATCTATCTATCTATCTATCTATCTATCTATCTATCTATCTATCTATCTATCTATCTTATCTCCCATATATATTCTATTATCTATCTATCTATCTATTATCTATCTATCTATCTATCTATCTATCTATCTATCTATCTATCTCCCATATATATCCTATTATCTATCTATCTATCTATCTATCTATCTATCTATCTAACAGCAGCACTTGTCACAATAGAAGAGATCCATCTATCTCAGTACATCTAGTTAGAATTCCTAATTCAATGCAATATCTTAATGTTTTAGTTTTTTGTCTATTGTGTTACTTCGTATTCAATAGCAACCACAGAATAATGTCATAATTTATTTAATATCTATCTGATATATACAGTGGTGCTTGAAAGTTTGTGAACCCTTCAGAAGTGTGTCTGTATATGTCTGTATAAATTTAACCTAAAACCATCTTTTAATTCCCCAAACTATGGATAGCCCTATGTGATATGACATTGCTGTATCTGCCTTATAGAGCACATAAACACTACACAGATAGAAGAAAGAGTCAGGACCTTCCAGGCAGGGGCTGTATAAATCTCTATACAACAATAACATGATAATAAAATATAGTACATTATAATAGTAACACTGTCCCATAAACAAGGCCATCCACCAACAGGTCAAAAGGGAAGGGTGGTCTGAAGGGGGTCAGTTTACCGCAGGACAGCAGACAATGTTCACATTACTGTTATAAATTCCGTTATAGTGTTCCATTATAAGAGGTATAATAAAATATCATGGAATTGGACGTAATGCAAAAAAAAGCCTTTAAGAAGCATTCTATTTTGCTGTCCTAACACATGTCTATGGGGACAAATAACAGTTCAGTTTTTTTCCATTAGCAAGACGAGGAAAAAAAGTCCTCAACAGACAATTAGCCAAGTCTAATAATTTGTAATAATTTGTATTAGTTATTTGATTTGCTTATTTTTACCTTTTTGTAAGAGTTCTGTGAAAATCTAACGTAGTTTTAGGTTTACAAAAAAATCAGAATTTCTTTTCTTTCTTTCTTTCTTTTTCTTTCTTTCTCTTTCTTTCCTTCTGCTTTTCGTTCTTTCTTTCTTTACAAAAAAACAGAATCTTTCTTTCTTTCTTTCTTTCTTTCTTTCTTTCTTTCTTTCTTTCTTTCTTTCTTTCTTCTCTTCTTTCTTTTTCTTTATATCTTCTGTCTATCTGATTTTCTTTCTTTTGTCTGCTTTTATTGCTTTCTTTCTGTCTGCTTTTCTTTCTTTCTTCTATCTGATTTTCTTTCTTTCTTTCTTTTTTTTATTTTGTCTATCTGCTTTTCTTTCTTTTTCTTTATATCTTCTGTCTATCTGATTTTCTTTCTTTTGTCTGCCTTTCTTTCCTTCTTTCTTTCTTTTTTCTCTATTTTGTCTGCTTTTATCTGCTTTTCTTTCTTTCTCTTTCTTTCTTCTGTCTATATGCTTTTCCTACTTTTTCTTTCCTTCTGCTTTTCTTTCTTTTTCTTTCTTTCTTTCTTTCTTTCTTTCTTTCTTTCTTTCTTTCTTCTTTTATTTCTTTTTTCTTCTTCCTGCTTTTATTTATTTCACTCTTCTATCTGCTTTTCTTTCTTTCTTTCTCTTTCTTGCCTTCTGCTTTTCTTTCTTTCTTTTATCTGCTTTTCTTTCTTTCTTTACATAGTAACATAGTTTATAAGGCCAAAAAAAAGCCCTCTGTCCATCCAGTTCTCCTGTTTTCCTACAAGTTGATCCAGAGGAAGGCAAAAAACCCCTGTGAAAAAATTCCTTCCAGACTCCAATCAGGCATCAGAATTACTCCCTGGATCAACGACCCATCTCTAGTTCTTTCTCTTTCTTTCTTTCTTTCTTTCTTTCTTTCTTTCTTTCTTTCTTTCTTTCTTTCTTTCTTTCTTTCTTTCTTTCTTTCTTTCTTTCTTTCTTTCTTTCTTTCTTTCTTTCTTTCTTTCCTTCTGCATTTCTTTCTTTCTTTCTTTTCTTTCCTTATTTATTTTACTCACCTATATAGCGCTGCCATATTCTGCAGCACTTTACAGGCGTTATCATCACTCACAGTCTCCAGTGGAGCTCACAATCTAAGTTCCCTAAGTTCAGTATTTCTTTGGAGTATGGGGTGAAAGCGGAGGAAACACAGGTGAACACAAAGAGAACATACAAAGTCCATGCAGACATTGTTCTTGTGCGATGTGATATGTAACTGGCTGTAATGTGTGTATTCTCTTCTAAACAAACACATATGGTACTACACGTACTGTAATTGGCAGACCACAGTCTAGCAGTGATAGTTCCTCTTCTTGTGTGAGATATGGTGGCCTATATATCCTTGCTGCACCTGTCTGTGACCTTGAAACTGCAGCAGGGACAAAGCACAGGAGGAAACAGCTGCTACTGGTTATTATAGGAGCTGCAAAGCGAGGCTTCCTCCAGCTGCAGATCTCAGTTACAGGAGGAAGAAGATGGATATATCTGTGAGGACTGGCAGGAAGTGCAGAGCATTCTTAGTGGTGGGAGGTGGTACTGCAAAGTTACACAATTTATTTGAAGGACGTGCTATAGAATTGGGCAACAGAACCCAAAATATTGCGGCTTCTATATACACAAATACTGAGAATAATTATTCTATATGAAAGTTTGTGAACCCCTAATGAGTCTAAGGGGGTATATAATACAATGGGGCTATAAAATAACACAGCTATATGGCTATTATACTTTTGACTTAATAGTAGCTATTTTGTATGTCTATTTAATGTTTTTTCTTCTTCTTCTTATAGATGAGGATATAGATGTGTGAGGGCCACATTCATTAGCTGACACAGATTCTTACCAATGGCATTCTGCATTGCTATTTTCATTTCTTTAGGTAAGTCATGTGGGACAACACACTTTTCATCTGAAGTCATATGGTAAATGTTGGTTACAAGCATCCAATTGGTTATCAATATGAACGCTGTTGCATTTTGCCTGTATATAGATACTCATTGACAAAAAAATAAGCACCCAAATAGAAATATTGGATTGCTGCAGAACTCATCCCAGCCAGGCATAAATGATTACAGTGATTACCCACTGGGTCTTGCCACAGTAGCGCATACATGTGTTTTCCACTGCTGCCCTATAAAAAGGCTCTCAGAGGCTACTTTTGGGTAGTGCACCTCTTGAGAGATCGTTGACCGCTAGACATGCCTCTACAATGCACTTGAAGACAGTTTGCCCAGATGACAGACTTTCATAGGGGGTACATCACTGGACTGAAAGAAGCAGGATAGTCATTTCAAGGAATTGCCACCATCTAGGGTATACTGATCTAGCTGTTAGGAGCAGTGCTTACATAAGGGCACACACACATGCAGGGAACAGACTCAGGACAGTGTAGACAGGTAACCTGTTGAGAGGTTCATTAAATCTGCCCACAACCAGAAGCAGCTTCCACTGTTTTGTTGCACATGTCTAGCTACAGGTGGCCCCTTCAATACACACCTCCGTTTCTTCCTGAACTATTTCCATGAGTTTAGCATAGTATCCAGGCTAGAGGCCATATTTCATCTTGTATCCAGGCTAGAGGCTGTATCCCCTCCTGTATATAAGACTAGAGGCCGTATCTCATCTTGTATCCAGGCTAGAGGTCATATCTCATCTTGTATCCAGGCTACAGGCTGTATCTCATCCTGTATCCAAGCTAGAGGCCGTATCTCATCTTGTATCCAGGCTAGAGGTTGTATCTCATCTTGTATCCAGGCTACAGGCCGTATCTCATCCTGTATCCAAGCTAGAGGCTCTATCTAATCCTGTAATCAGGCTAGAGGCCCTATTTCATCTTGCATCCAGGCTAGAGGCCGTATCCCCTCCTGTATATAAGCTAGAGGCCATATCTCATCTTGTATCCAGGCTAGAGGCCATATCTAATTTTGTATCCAGGCTAGAGGTCATATCTCATCTTGTATCCAGGCTACAGGCTGTATCTCATCCTGTATCCAAGCTAGAGGCCGTATCTCATCTTGTATCCAGACTAGAGGTTGTATCTCATCTTGTATCCAGGCTACAGGCCGTATCTCATCCTGTATCCAAGCTAGAGGCAGTATCTCATCTAGTATTCAGGCTAGAGGCCGTATTTCATCTTTTATCTAGGCTAGAGGCTGTATCTCATCCTATATCCAAGCTAGAGGCCATATCTCATCATGTATCCAGGCTAGAGGTCATATCTCATCTTTTATCCAGGCTAGCGGACATATCTCATCCTGTATCCAGGCTAGAGGTGGCAATACAGAGTCCTAGAACCTCCTGTCTATTGTACAGTTTTCTCGATAACCTTTCGCTCTAACCTTGTAATCACATATATCATCACTATAATCACACATAGAAAGTTTTGTTCCATTTCAATAACTCCTTATTGGTGTGTTATTTTTTGTATCACTGGTACTTGAAAGTTTGTGAATTTTAGCTAAAACTACATCGTATTTTCACACAAGACCTAAAGGTAGATAAAGATAACAAAATCAAACAAATGAGTCAAAAATATTAGACTTAGTCACTTATTTATTGAGGAAAATGATCCAGTAAATTCCTCTTTACAAAACAGCTTCAACTGTATTATATTGGTGGGTTTCCTGCCATGACCTGTTCATTTCAGGTCCTTCCACAACACTTCTCTTGGATTAAGGTCAGGTCTATGACTGGCCCATTCCATAACTTTAAAGGGGTTGTCCCATGAAAAATATTCTACAGTTTTCAAACCAGCCCCTGGATCTGAATACTTTTGTAATTGCATGTAATTAAAAATTTTGTAAAGCCTCTGAGTTATTCGATAAAATGCATCTGTATAGCGCCACTTAATTTCTTATTTCTTTGACCTGCTCACTGAGCAGGCCGCACATGCTCAGTTTCATCTTTCACCTGCCTCCTGAGTTGTGATAGGGAGAGCTGAGACACACCTCCTGAGTTGTGATAGGAGAGCTGAGACACGCCTCCTGAGCTGTGATAGGGAGAGCTGAGACACGCCTCCTGAGCTGTGATAGGGAGAGCTGAGACACACCTCCTGAGCTGTGATAGGGAGAGCTGAGACACGCCTCCTGAGCTGTGATAGGGAGAGCTGAGACACGCCTCCTGAGCTGTGATAGGAAGAGCACGGACACGCTCCTGAGCTGCAGCAGAAAAGACACTCCCCTTGAGCCGTCAGCTTGATATTAATCTAGCAGAGAAATGAATGGGGAGATCTCTGGATCCATGTGAGGTACAGGGCTGGTTCTAGCTTTGTTAGAAAGAGATTGTCATTTACTGTCTGATATTTGATTTTAATTTTTTTACATTATTCATGGGATAACCCCTTTAACTGTAATCTTCTTTAACCATTCTTTGGTACAACGACTTGAGAGATTAGGGTCGTTGTCTTGCTGCATGACCCACGTTCTCATGAGATTCAGCTCATGGACAAATGCCCTAATATTTTCCTGTAGAATTTACTGGTATAATTTAGAATTCATTCTTCCATCAATCTTGTTAAGCTGTCCTGGACAACACCGTGTGGCACAGATGGGAAGAGTTTTTTTTCTTTCTCCAAATATATATAATTATATTATATATAATTCTCATTTATACCAAAAAGTTCTGTTTTGGTTTCATCCATCTATTAAACAATGTTCCACTAATCTTCTAGTTTGTCCAGGTGATCGTTAGCAAACTGCAGATGGGCAGCAATGTTCTTTTTAGAGAGCAGGATGTTTATCCCTGCAATCCTGAACACCATTGTTGTTCAGTGTCCTCCTGATTGTGGATTCATGAACATTATCATAGGTTTACGTGAGAAAAGCCTTTAGTTGATTAGAGGTTACCTTGGGTTCCTTTGTGACGTCGCAGAATATTACACTCTTTGCTTTTAGTGGTCGACCACTACTGAGGAGGGTAATAATGGTCTTGATTTATTTGGACATAGCCGCCGGGTTTCTGCTGTTTAAAATACCAGACATCCATGGCACATGTATGCGATCAGCCGTAAGCCAGGCGCTCACGCTCCGGTAACAGCATTCCCTGGCTGAGATCGGGGGAACTACTGTAATAGGCCAAAGCCTCAAGCAGGCTTCGGAGTCTATTTCAGGAATATACCAATACAGGCCACTAGGTGGCAGCATTGAATTGTGATATTGAAAATGAAGTGTTCAATGATGGCTATTAGGGATGAGCGAATCAACTTCGGATGCTTCATCCGCAGTCGATTCACATAAAACTTTTCCATCTGATTATACACTGCTCGTTTCCATGGTTATATCCACCCTGTAATCCATCATCCGTGGCCACTGAAAAAAGTCCCGGCCTATCTGGTGGCATGTTTTTCCACAGTGTGCAAACACAGCCACCGCTGCTGGATTACAGAATGGTCGTAACCATGGAACAAGCCGTGTATAATGTGATGGAAAAGTGAATCCAGCCAGTGAAGGAGGCAATATGGACAATCACAATACATTAGTAAGTGTTTTGTATTAAAGGGGTTGTCTCACTTCAGTAAGTGGCATTTATCAAGCCACTTACTAATGTATTGTTATTATCCATATTGCTTCCTTTGCTCTCTGGATTTATTTTTCCATCACATTATACACTGCTGGTTTCCATGGTTACAGACCACCCTGCAATCTATCAGTGGTGGTCGTGCTTACACACTATAGGAAAAAGCGTCAGCCTCTCTGGTTGCTGGGACCATGGGAGCGCACATACCGTAGGCTGGGGTTTTTTCCTATAGTGTGCAAGTACAACCACCAACGAGCAGTGTATAATGTAATGGAAAAATGAATCCAGCCAGCAAAGGAGGCAATATGGATAATCACAATACATTAGGAAGTGGCTTCTATTTACTTTCTCTACATAATAAATGCCACTTACTGAAGTGAGACAACTCATTTGTTTGATTTGGTCTCTTTGGTCTCTCAAACTATATGGAAATTCCTAGAGGGTTTACAAACTTATACAGTACAATATATATATATACAGAATCCGCAAGTGACAACAAAGTTGAACAGTCAGTTTGATCAACTATCAGGTACTAGCTGAAGAACCTGGCTTCGCCCGGGTATCTTTCATCTGTTTCATTTAATGTTTGTGTGTGTGTTGTTAAAAGACATGAACAGTGACCTCTACAGTGCCCCGCCTCCTTAACATTGACCCCCCCACAGTGTCCCGCCTCCTTCACATTGACCCCCCCACAGTGCCCCGCCTCCTTAACATTGACCCCCCACAGTGCCCCGCCTCCTTAACATTAACCCCCCCACAGTGTCCCGCCTCCTTAACATTGACCCCCCACAGTGCCCCGCCTCCTTAACATTGACCCCCCCACAGTGCCCCGCCTCCTTAACATTGACCCCCCACAGTGCCCCGCCTCCTTAACATTGACCCCCCACAGTGCCCCGCCTCCTTAACATTGACCTCCATCCCCCAGAGCCCCGTCTCCTTAAAATGGGACCTCCAAAGCAGCCCACCCCCTTAACTTTGACCTACACAGCATAATCTTTATCGGCCACTGTGGCAATAGGTGGAACATGATCTGTGTGATATGCATCATCTTGTGATATCATAAGTCTCTTGTAATTACACAAAATGAATCCTTTTCTTTTCCAGCTGCATTCATTGTTCTGCAAGCAACATCTTCATCCGCAAGTAAATATCTAAACTTCTAAAAATAAAATCTCTACTACAGGAATATTGATCACTAATGAAATGTTCTGTCCACCAGGTCTTCTCTACCCGTACAGAACCGCGGAGGATACTGTCTGCGTCAAATCAGACGATGACTTATCACTTTTGATACCACTTAATTCTAGTATTACACTTTTTGGCAAAGTGTTCTCATATCTTTACGTGAGTAATATGTGATCAGCAGATGATGGACTAAGTGATGGATGGTAGATAGATAGATAGATAGATAGATAGATAGATAGATAGAGCAAAAAACAAGTCTCAGCAGCACTGAATGAGGAAAAACGAGGTGCACGCCAAACAGACCAGACCAAGGTCCCAGCATATAAAAAAGAAAAAAAGAGGCAGCACTCTCCAGTAAAAAAGTGAAAAAAATGAAAGTCTTTATTTACCCATGTGGGATTGCGATGTTTCGGCCCAGACTGAGCCTTTCTCAGTCTGGGCCGAAACGTCGCAATCCCACATGGGTAAATAAAGACTTTCATTTTTTTCACTTTTTTTACTGGAGAGTGCTGCCTCTTTTTTTTTTTCTTTTTTTTTTTAGATAGATAGATAGCTGCACCTCAATGGGGAAGGGGCAGCTGTTTTGCAGGAGAAGATGGCTAGAAGGCTGTTGGAGTGTTTAAACTAGGGGGGGAGGGTAACTACATTATAGATGGGGAAGATAGTGCAGATAGAGACCTGGGGCAAGGTAATAGAACTGGGGGAGGAATGGAAGGAGGAACTAGAACAGTGCAGAAGGAAAGGTGTAGGGGAAAAAATATACATAAACCTCTTAATTGTATGTACACTAATGCCAGAAGCCTAATAAAACTGGTGAACTGGAATTAGTGATGTGTGAGGAGGACTATGACATAGTGGGAGTAACTGAGACATGGCTGAATGATACCTATGACTGGGCAGTCAACGTACAGGGTTACAGTCTGTTTAGAAAGGATCGCCAAAACCGGAGAGGGGGAGGGGTCTGCCTTTATGTAAAGTCCTGTCTAAAGCCCACAATCCGGGAAGATATAAGTGAGGGACATGAAGATGTGGAGTCACTGTGGGTAGAAATAAATGGAGCCAAAAACAATAATAAAATACTAATAGGAGTTTATTATAAGCCCCCTAGTATACCAGAGCCCATAGAAAATTTACTTCTAAACGAAATAGACGAGGTGGCAAATCATAATGAGGTTGTTATTATGGGGGACTTCAACTACCCAGATATAGACTGGGAAACTGAAACCTGTACATCTCATAAAGGAAACAGGTTCTTGGCAATAACCAAAGACAATTACCTTTCCCAACTGGTTCAGGACCCGACTAGAGGGACGGCCATACTGGACTTAGTATTAACCAAAAGACCTGACAGAACAACAGATGTGCAGGTCGGGGGACACCTGGGAAATAGTGACCATAAAATAATAACCTTCCAATTGTCATTCAAAAGAGCGTTTCTTCAGGGAGAAACAAAAATACCAAACTTCAAAAAAGCAAAATTTAGCCAACTAAGAGAGGCCATAGGCCTAACTAACTGGGACAAAGTCCTCAAAAATAAAAATACAGCCACAAAATGGGATATTTTTAAAAGCATCCTAATATCTAATTGTGAGAGGTACATACCTTATGGGAATAAAAGGTTAAGGAACAAGAAAAAACCAATGTGGATAAATAGAGCTGTAAAGAAAGCAATAAATGACAAAAAGAAAGCATTTAAGTCACTAAAACAGGAGGAGAGCGAGGAAGCATTGAAAAACTATAAGGAAAAAAATAGAATATTTAAAAGACAAATAAAAACAGCCAAACTAGAGACCGAGATTAATCGCCAAAGAGAATAAAACTAATCCTAAAATGTTCTTTAATTATATAAATGGTAAAAAGTATAAACCTGAAGGTGTCGGCCCCTTACAGAGTAATGAGGGAGGAGTTGCAGAGAGCGATGAGGAGAAAGCAAAGCTACTAAATAACTTTTTCTCCACTGTATTCACTAAGGAAAATAAACTGTCAGATGAAATGCAGAATATAAAAGTAAATTCCCCATTAAAAATGCCGTGTCTGACCCAGGAAGAAGTAGAGCTGCGTCTTAAAAAGATTAAAATAGACAAATCGCCAGGACCGGATGGCATACACCCCCATATCCTAAGAGAATTAAGTAATGTCATCGCCAGACCCTTATACTTAATATTTAAGGACTCTATACTGACAGGGAGTGTTCCACAGGATTGGCGCATAGCAAATGTGGTGCCAATATTCAAAAAGGGTCCAAAAACAGAGCCCGGGAACTATAGGTTGGTAAGTTTAACATCTGTCGTGGGTAAACTGAGGGTTTTCTAAGAGATGCTATCTTGGAGTACCTCAATGAAAATACGCAAATAACTCCATATCAGCATGGCTTCATGAGGGATCGGTCATGTCAAACCAATTTAATCAGTTTCTATGAGGAGGTAAGTTCTAGACTGGACCGCGGCGAATCAATGGATGTCGTATATCTGGACTTCTCCAAAGCATTTGACACAGTACCACATAAAAGGTTAGTATATAAAATGAGAATGCTTGGCCTGGGAGAAAATGTCTGTATGTGGGTAAGTAACTGGCTCAGTGATAGAAAACAGAGGGTGGTTATTAATGGTACATACTCAGATTGGGTCACTGTCACTAGTGGGGTACCACAGGGGTTAGTATTGGGCCCTATTCTCTTCAATATATTTATTAATGATCTTGTAGAAGGCTTTCACAGTAAAATATCAATTTTTGCAGATGACACTAAACTGTGTAAAGTAATTAACACAGAAGAGGACAGTGCACTGCTACAGATGGATCTGGATAGACTGGAGGCTTGGGCAGAGAAGTGGCAGATGAGGTTTAACACTGACAAATGTAAGGTTATGCATATGGGAAGGAATAATGCAAGTCACCATTACATACTAAATGGTAAAATATTGGGTAACTCTGACATGGAAAAGGACCTAGGAATTTTAGTGAACAGCAAACTAAGCTGTAGAAACCAGTGTCAGACAGCTGCTGCCAAGGCCAATAAGATAATGGGTTGCATCAAAAGAGGCATAGATGCCGGTGATGAGAACATAGTCCTGCCACTTTACAAATCACTAGTCAGACCACACATGGAGGACTGTGTACAGTTCTGGGCTCCTGTGAACAAGGCAGACATAGCAGAGCTGGAGAGGGTTCAGAGGAGGGCAACTAAAGTAATAACTGGAATGGGTGGACTACAGTACCCAGAAAGATTATCAAAATTAGGCTTATTCACTTTAGAAAAAAGACGACTGAGGGGAGATCTAATAACTATGTCTAAATATATCAGAGGTCAGTACAGAGATCTCTCCCATGATTTATTTATCACCAGGACTGTGACTGTGACGAGGGGACATCCTCTGCGTCTGGAGGAAAGAAGGTTTGTACATAAACATAGAAGAGGATTCTTTACGGTAAGAGCAGTGAGACTATGGAACTCTCTGCCTGAGGAGGTGGTGATGGTAAGTTCACTCAAAGAGTTCAAGAGGGGCCTGGATGTATTTCTGGAGGTAATAATATTACAGGTTATAGTTACTAGAGAGGGGTCGTTGATCCAGGGAGTAATTCTGATGCCTGATTGGAGTCGGGAAGGAATTTTTTTCCCTAAAGTGAGGAAAATTGGCTTCTACCTCACAGGGTTTTTTGTCTTCCTCTGGATCAACTTGCAGGAAAACAGGCCGAACTGGATGGACAGAGGGCTTATAAACTATGTTACTATAGAGGGATAAATTGATAGATACGTAGACAAATGGACAGATATAATATATAGATAAATGGATATAATATAATAAGAGATGAGCGAATTTTTGGAAAATTCGATTCGGCTGCTTCAATGAATTTTACATTTTGTTATAAGTAGTGGATGCAATGACAGGGAGCTGTGGTAGCGCCACTCCCCATCATTATACCCCTCAGATGCTACGTTCATACATGATCGTGGCATCTAAGAGTAATATTACAGTTTAAAATAACAGAAAAAAATGGAAATCATACTTACCGCCTCCATTTGCTGGCGACGATAGATAGATAGATAGATAGATAGAAGACAAATAGATAGATAGTTGGTGACTCAGTGGTTAGTACTGGGTCTTGTGGCTCTGGCGTCCTAAGTTCAAATGTGACCAAGATCAAGATCTGCATGGAGTTTGTATGTTCTTCCCGGGTTTTCTCCGGGTTCTCCAGTTTCCTCCCACACTCCAGAGACATACTGATGGGGAAAGTAGATTGTAAGCTCCACTGGAGACACTGAATGATGATAATATCTGTGAAATGCTGAGGAATATGTGGATACAGATGAGTAAAATAAATAATGACTGTTTTTCTCTCCGTCGGTTCTGTTACAGGTAAATAATAATGGTTTGCTGTCTTTCGTGTTCCCCATCTCAGCATTTACACCAAGTGATCTTCCTGTGAATAACAGTAACCCATTCTTAGCTCCATTCTGGGCGGATGTGAACACCTTAATAGCAGGCGACATTTATTATCGGCTGAGCAATGACTCGAGCCTTCTGAGCCAGGCTTCATCTGATATTCGCTCCTACTTCAACATCTCCAGCTTCTCTGCATCGCTGGTGTTTGTGGCCACCTGGTACAACGTGGCTTATTCTGGATCCATCTATTCCTCCAGTTTGGTAAGTCTCCCTCACTATGTGAAGTCATTCATAGAGAACGTAATGTGTTAATTCCAGGGAGAGAATATATATCTACACAAGCTGAAGGACCCGGAAAATGAAAATACTTAAATATTACTTTATTAAAATTTCTTCCCAAATACCTTTCATTAGTTATAATGGCTCGTTTTGTCTGGGGAGCAATGATTAGGAGAAATAAAATGGCCGCCATCCTATTAGTCCACACAGAACCTCTCTTAATCACACAGGAGGACAAGTTACTTCACATCACTGAGATAAAGAGCTGCCTCATCCTCCTCTCTGTTCTGCTTGTCAGGGGCTATAGTCCTGAACACAGTTTAATATGATCGTCAGCTGAATCTCTGTAGGAATGAAGTTCATGAGGAAACAGCTGAAGTTAAGAGAAGACAGATTGTGGTAATGGAGGCTGCATATAAGTGCTGCTGCTCATGACCCCCACCTTCTCTCTCTACTTCATGTCTCCTCATGATCTCCATTCCTACAGAAATTCAGCTGAAGATCATATTAAACTGTATTCAGGATCATAATCCCTGACGAGCAGAGAGGAGGATGAGGCAGCTCTTTACCTCAGTGATATGAAGTAATTTGTCCTCCTGTGTGATTAGGACAGGTTCTGTGTGGACTAATAGGACGGCGGCCATTTTATTTCTCCTAATGATTGCCTCCTAGACAAAATGAGCCATTATAAGTAATGAAAGGTATTTGGGAATATATTTATAATAAAGTAATATTTATGTATTCATTTTCTTAATTCCCAGAGAACCCCTTTAATGTTTGTGTGTGTAGTTAAAAGATCAGCTAAAGCCCCTTTCACACCTGAGGCGCGGGGCTCCGGCAGGCTGTTCTGGTGGAACATGTATTTTCGCAGTTCTGGCCACACACGTGCACCTGCGGCAGCACAGATCCGGCGGGCTGTTCATCCACCGGAACAGCCTGCCGAACCCCGCACCGCAGGTGTGAAAGTAGCTTAAAGGGTTTCTGTCACCAGTTTTTTTGGTATGAATCAGGCTGACATTAGAGATGTCCTAATATCACCTGATTCCAAATATATATCTCTTTTATTTACTGGTGTCCCATTTTTATATAAAATGAACTTTTATTTTATACTAATAAGCCTCTAGAAGCAGACAGGGCGTTACCCCTGCTCCTAGAGGCTCCGTTTGCCCACCTTCAAAAACGCCTCCTTCCTCTTGATTGACAGGGCCAGAAGAAACACTCCATTCACCATAGCTTACAATTGTACATCCTGAAGAGATAGAGGATTGATCAGTCACATGGTTAGGAAGAGACAGGCTGTGCGTGATCCTAACCATTTGACTGATCACATGGTCATCCAATCACAGACTAACCTGCTCCATATCCTGTGTGAAGTCACTGCACTCATTCTATGATATCACCATCCAATCACAGGCAATCCTGTCCACAGACCGTGTGACGTCACTGGCCTAATTCTATGACATCATTATCCAATCACAGACTAACCAAAATCCACTGGTATAAAAACATGGCACCACAATCCACAGGAATAAAAAAAATATAAGATTTTTATACATAGAAAGATTTTTTTTATTAATAAATCCCCCAAAAAAATTAAAAGCAGAAAGAAAATAGTACAACACAAAGAGAAACTGATTAATAGTTGTAGGCCACTACTTAGACTTCATGATCAGAATATAAAAAAAAGACCACTAGATGGCAGTGTAACTCAACAAATTGGTTACCAACAGTTATTAGTTGAGTTACACTGCCATCTAGTGGCCATTTTTTTAATATTATGATAATAAAGTCTGTTGCACTATTATACTTCTGATTCTATTTTTGTTTTATTTATCAAAAAATCTATGTATAAAAATCTTATATTTTTTATTCCAGTGGATTGTAGTGCCATGTTCTGATACCAGTGGACTTTGATACCATGTTTTGTTTTTTGTTTTGTTTTTTGGCCCAAACTTGCTACTTAAATTAAACCTTGTTCTGAAGTCATTTTCTTTGTAGCTGATGAAGAAGGTGGCCTGTCTTTGAAGCGCATGATACAAGACTTTCATATGGTTTTATGTTTTTTAAAAAAACACATGTTAACTCCTTTTTGAGGATAGTGCCTTGGTATCATTTTCATTTCTTCTAGTCTTGTTCGCCTGAGGGATTCTGTGGGAATCATCAGGCAGTCCTGGAGCAGCAGTCCAAGCCCTCACTGATATACATGCACATGTTGTGCCAAATCTGGTGTGTTTTACTTTCTTCAGGACTACTACATAGTCTGTGTGACCTTACTGCCCCCTGTATGACATCATCAGCCAGTCACAGACTAACCTGCTACATAGACAGTGTGACCTTACTGACCCCACTGTGTTATATTATCAGCCAGTCACAGACTAACCTTCTGTATAGACTGTGTGACCTTACTGACCCCACTCTACGACATCATCAGCCAATCACAGAGTAACCTGCTACATAGGCTGTGTGACATCATTGCCCCCATTCTATGACAACATCAGCCAGTCACAGACTAACCTGCTACATAGACGGTGTGACTTTATTGCCCCCACTCTATGACATCATCATACCTCCCAACTTTTTAAAATTGCAAAGAGGGACACTATGTGCGGTGTGCATCACGGCAGTTTATTTCATACTAGGCCACACCTCTAACTCCGCCCAAAGCATAATTACTGGAGCCCCTGCGGCAATTTTTTTCTTGCGTTTCAATGTCTATATAAATATTAGCTCATAAATCATCAGATTATAGATAGTTTAAGGTCCAAATTGTACCAAATAATGAAGTTCTGGTCTAATTTATAGGTAGAAACCGTACAGATAGTTTAGTAAGGAGCAATTTAGTAAATTTATTTATGCACATTTATGCATTAATCCTCCAGGTCAAAAAGAGGGACATTTGAGGATAAAAGAGGGACAGAGGGACATGGGTCAAAAAGAGGGACTGTCCCTCCAAAAGAGGGACACTTGGGAGGTATGCATCATCAGCCAGTTACAGACTAAACTGCTATATAGTCTGTGAGACCTTACTACCCCCTGTATGACATCATCAGCCAATCACATACTAACCTGCTACATAGGCTGTGTGACCTTACTGACCCCACTGTATTATATCATCAGCCAGTCACAGACTAACCTTCTCTATAGACTGTGTGACCTTACTGACCCCACTCTATGACATCATCAGCCAATCACAGAGTAACCTGCTACATAGGCTGTGTGACATCATTGCCCCCATTCTATGACATCATCAGCCAGTCACAGACTAACCTGCTACATAGACTGTGTGACTTTACTGCCCCCACTCTATGACAATATCAGTAGTGTTGAGCGAACTCGAGCTGCAAAGTTCGGGTCCATACCGAGCTTTGCGAGTTTAGGTACCTGGACCCAAATCCCAGTGGCGTAGCTACCGGGGGGGCAGGGGGGGCGACGGCTCCGGGCCCAGTGACTCAGGGGGGCCCAGCAAGGATGACCTTGCCTACTATCAGGCGAATACAAGTGAGCGCTTCCATTATGGAAGCGCTCACTTGTATTTAGGGACCCCCATCAGACCTCAGATCAGCCCACCCAGCCACATAGGATTAAAATAAAAAACCTTACTTACCTGTTCTGCGCTGTGGCTGCCCTCCGGTCCGCGCTCTGCTCTCTTCCCTGGCGGCGCGCACTATGACCTGACGCTGCACGGAGCGTCAGGTCATAGTTTGCGCGGGCCAGGGAAGAGGGAAGAGAGCGGAGCACGGACCGGAGGGCAGCCGCAGCGCAGAACAGGTAAGAAAGGTTTTTTATTTTAATCCTATGTGGCTGGGTGGGCTGATCTGAGGTCTAATGGGGGCACAATACGCTGATCTGAGGTCTGATAGGGGCACAGTAGGCTGATATGAGGTCTCATGGGGGCACAGTCTGCTGATCTGAGGTCTGATGGGGGCACAATACGCTGATCTGAGGTCTGATGGAGGCACAGTCTGCTGATCTGAGGTCTGATGGGGGCACAATACGCTGATCTGAGGTCTGATGGGAGCACATTAAGCTGATCTGAGGTCTGATGGGGGCACAATATGCTGATGTGAGGTCTGATGGGGGCACAATATGCTGATGTGAGGTCTGATGGGGGCACAATATGCTGATGTGAGGTCTGATGGGGGCACAATACGCTGATCTGAGGTCTGATGGGGGCTCAATACGCTGATCTGAGGTCTGATGGGGGCACAATACGCTGATGTGAGGTCTGATGGGGGCACAATACGCTGGTCTGAGGTCTGATGGGGGCACAAAACACTGATCTGAGGTCTGATGGGGACACAGTAGGCTGATGTGAGGTCTGATGGGGGCACAGTAGGCTGATGTGAGGTCTGATGGGGGCACAGTAGGCTGATCTGAGGTCTGATGGGGGCACAATACGCTGATCTGAGATCTGATGGGGGCACAATACGCTGATCTGAGGTCTGATGGGGGCACAATACGCTGATCTGAGGTCTGATGGGGGCACAATACGCTGATCTGAGGTCTGATGGGGGCACAATACGCTGATCTGAGGTCTGATGGGGGCACAATACGCTGATCTGAGGTCTGGTGGGGGGCACAATACGCTGATCTGAGGTCTGATGGGGGCACAGTAGGCTTATGTGAGGTCTGATGGGGGCACATTCTGCTGATCTGAGGTCTGATGTGGGCACAATATGCTGATCTGTGGTCTGATGGGGCACAATACGCTGATCTGAGGTCTGATGGGGCACAATACGCTGATCTGAGGTCTGATGGGGGCACAGTACGCTGATCTGAGGTCTGATGGGGCACAATACGCTGATCTGAGGTCTGATGGGGGCACATTCTGCTGATCTGAGGTCTGATGGGGGCACATTCTGCTGATCTGAGGTCTGATGGGGGCACATTCTGCTGATCTGAGGTCTGATGGGGGCACAATATGCTGATCTGAGGTCTGATGGGGCACAATACGCTGATCTGAGGTCTGATAGGGGCACAGTAGGCTGATATGAGGTCTGATGGGGGCACAGTAGGCTGATGTGAGGTCTGATGGGGGCACAGTAGGCTGATCTGAGGTCTGATGGGGGCACAATACGCTGATCTGAGATCTGATTGGGGCACAATACGCTGATCTGAGGTCTGATAGGGGCACAATACGCTGATCTGAGGTCTGATGGGGCACAATACGCTGATCTGAGGTCTGATGGGGGCACATTCTGCTGATCTGAGGTCTGATGGGGGCACATTCTGCTGATCTGAGGTCTGATGGGGGCACAATATGCTGATCTGAGGTCTGATGGGGCACAATACGCTGATGTGAGGTCTGATAGGGGCACAGTAGGCTGATATGAGGTCTGATGGGGGCACAGTAGGCTGATGTGAGGTCTGATGGGGGCACAGTAGGCTGATCTGAGGTCTGATGGGGGCACAATACGCTGATCTGAGATCTGATGGGGGCACAATACGCTGATCTGAGGTCTTATAGGGGCACAATACGCTGATCTGAGGTCTGATGGGGGCACAATACGCTGATCTGAGGTCTGGTGGGGGGCACAATATGCTGGTCTGAGGTCTGATGGGGCACATTCTGCTGATCTGAGGTCTGATGGGGGCACAGTACGCTGATCTGAGGTCTGATGGGGCACAATACGCTGATCTGAGGTCTGATGGGGGCACATTCTGCTGATCTGAGGTCTGATGGGGGCACATTCTGCTGATCTGAGGTCTGATGGGGGCACATTCTGCTGATCTGAGGTCTGATGGGGGCACAATATGCTGATCTGAGGTCTGATGGGGCACAATACGCTGATCTGAGGTCTGATGGAGGCACAGTCTGCTGATCTGAGGTCTGATGGGGGCACAATACGCTGATCTGAGGTCTGATGGGAGCACATTAAGCTGATCTGAGGTATGATGGGGGCACAATATGCTGATGTGAGGTCTGATGGGGGCACAATATGCTGATGTGAGGTCTGATGGGGGCACAATATGCTGATGTGAGGTCTGATGGGGGCACAATACGCTGATCTGAGGTCTGATGGGGGCTCAATACGCTGATCTGAGGTCTGATGGGGGCACAATACGCTGATGTGAGGTCTGATGGGGGCACAATACGCTGGTCTGAGGTCTGATGGGGGCACAAAACACTGATCTGAGGTCTGATGGGGACACAGTAGGCTGATGTGAGGTCTGATGGGGGCACAGTAGGCTGATGTGAGGTCTGATGGGGGCACAGTAGGCTGATCTGAGGTC
This sequence comes from Rhinella marina, assembly GCA_900303285.1. NCBI lineage: Eukaryota > Metazoa > Chordata > Amphibia > Anura > Bufonidae > Rhinella > Rhinella marina. The sequence goes on along the minus strand of ONZH01023532.1, from coordinate 26,583 downwards.
TGATGGGGGCACAATACGCTGATCTGAGATCTGATGGGGGCACAATACGCTGATCTGAGGTCTGATGGGGGCACAATACACTGATCTGAGGTCTGATGGGGGCACAATACGCTGATCTGAGGTCTGATGGGGGCACAATACGCTGATCTGAGGTCTGATGGGGGCACAATACGCTGATCTGAGGTCTGGTGGGGGGCACAATACGCTGATCTGAGGTCTGATGGGGGCACAGTAGGCTTATGTGAGGTCTGATGGGGGCACATTCTGCTGATCTGAGGTCTGATGTGGGCACAATATGCTGATCTGAGGTCTGATGGGGCACAATACGCTGATCTGAGGTCTGATGGGGCACAATACGCTGATCTGAGGTCTGATGGGGGCACAGTACGCTGATCTGAGGTCTGATGGGGCACAATACGCTGATCTGAGGTCTGATGGGGGCACATTCTGCTGATCTGAGGTCTGATGGGGGCACATTCTGCTGATCTGAGGTCTGATGGGGGCACAGTACGCTGATCTGAGGTCTGATGGGGCACAATACGCTGATCTGAGGTCTGATGGGGGCACATTCTGCTGATCTGAGGTCTGATGGGGGCACATTCTGCTGATCTGAGGTCTGATGGGGGCACAATATGCTGATCTGAGGTCTGATGGGGCACAATACGCTGATGTGAGGTCTGATAGGGGCACAGTAGGCTGATATGAGGTCTGATGGGGGCACAGTAGGCTGATGTGAGGTCTGATGGGGGCACAATACGCTGATCTGAGGTCTGATAGGGGCACAATACGCTGATCTGAGGTCTGATGGGGGCACAATACGCTGATCTGAGGTCTGGTGGGGGGCACAATATGCTGGTCTGAGGTCTGATGGGGCACATTCTGCTGATCTGAGGTCTGATGGGGGCACAGTACGCTGATCTGAGGTCTGATGGGGCACAATACGCTGATCTGAGGTCTGATGGGGGCACATTCTGCTGATCTGAGGTCTTATGGGGGCACATTCTGCTGATCTGAGGTCTGATGGGGGCACAATATGCTGATCTGAGGTCTGATGGGGCACAATACGCTGATGTGAGGTCTGATAGGGGCACAGTAGGCTGATATGAGGTCTGATGGGGGCACAGTAGGCTGATGTGAGGTCTGATGGGGGCACAGTAGGCTGATCTGAGGTCTGATGGGGGCACAATACGCTGATCTAAGATCTGATGGGGGCACAATACGCTGATCTGAGGTCTGATAGGGGCACAATACGCTGATCTGAGGTCTGATGGGGGCACAATACGCTGATCTGAGGTCTGGTGGGGGGCACAATACGCTGGTCTGAGGTCTGATGGGGCACAATAAGCTGGTCTGAGGTCTGATGGGGGCACAATACGCTGATCTGAGGTCTGATGGGGCACAATACGCTGATCTGAGGTCTGATGGGGGCACAATACGCTGATCTGAGGTCTGATGGGGGCACAATACGCTGATCTCAGGTCTGATGGGGGCACAATACGCTGATCTGAGGTCTGGTGGGGGGCACAATACGCTGATCTGAGGTCTGATGGGGGCACAGTAGGCTTATGTGAGGTCTGATGGGGGCACATTCTGCTGATCTGAGGTCTGATGGAGGCACAATATGCTGATCTGAGGTCTGATGGGGCACAATATGCTGATCTGAGGTCTGATGGGGCACAATACGCTGATCTGAGGTTTGATGGGGCACAATACGCTGATCTGAGGTCTGATGGGGGCACATTCTGCTGATCTGAGGTCTGATGGGGGCACATTCTGCTGATCTGAGGTCTGATGGGGGCACAGTACGCTGATCTGAGGTCTGATGGGGCACAATACGCTGATCTGAGGTCTGATGGGGGCACATTCTGCTGATCTGAGGTCTGATGGGGGCACATTCTGCTGATCTGAGGTCTGATGGGGGCACAATATGCTGATCTGAGGTCTGATGGGGCACAATACGCTGATGTGAGGTCTGATAGGGGCACAGTAGGCTGATATGAGGTCTGATGGGGGCACAGTAGGCTGATGTGAGGTCTGATGGGGGCACAGTAGGCTGATCTGAGGTCTGATGGGGGCACAATACGCTGATCTAAGATCTGATGGGGGCACAATACGCTGATCTGAGGTCTGATAGGGGCACAATACGCTGATCTGAGGTCTGATGGGGGCACAATACGCTGATCTGAGGTCTGATGGAGGCACAATACGCTGATCTGAGGTCTGATGGGAGCACATTAAGCTGATCTGAGGTATGATGGGGGCACAATATGCTGATGTGAGGTCTGATGGGGGCACAATATGCTGATGTGAGGTCTGATGGGAGCACAATATGCTGATGTGAGGTCTGATGGGGGCACAATACGCTGATCTGAGGTCTGATGGGGGCTCAATACGCTGATCTGAGGTCTGATGGGGCACAATACGCTGATGTGAGGTCTGATGGGGGCACAATACGCTGGTCTGAGGTCTGATGGGGCACAAAACACTGATCTGAGGTCTGATGGGGACACAGTAGGCTGATGTGAGGTCTGATGGGGGCACAGTAGGCTGATGTGAGGTCTGATGGGGGCACAGTAGGCTGATCTGAGGTCTGATGGGGGCACAATACGCTGATCTGAGATCTGATGGGGGCACAATACGCTGATCTGAGGTCTGATGGGGGCACAATACGCTGATCTGAGGTCTGATGGGGGCACAATACGCTGATCTGAGGTCTGATGGGGGCACAATACGCTGATCTGAGGTTTGATGGGGGCACAATACGCTGATCTGAGGTCTGGTGGGGGGCACAATACGCTGATCTGAGGTCTGATGGGGGCACAGTAGGCTTATGTGAGGTCTGATGGGGGCACATTCTGCTGATCTGAGGTCTGATGTGGGCACAATATGCTGATCTGAGGTCTGATGGGGCACAATACGCTGATCTGAGGTCTGATGGGGCACAATACGCTGATCTGAGGTCTGATGGGGGCACAGTACGCTGATCTGAGGTCTGATGGGGCACAATACGCTGATCTGAGGTCTGATGGGGCACATTCTGCTGATCTGAGGTCTGATGGGGGCACATTCTGCTGATCTGAGGTCTGATGGGGGCACAGTACGCTGATCTGAGGTCTGATGGGGCACAATACGCTGATCTGAGGTCTGATGGGGGCACATTCTGCTGATCTGAGGTCTGATGGGGGCACATTCTGCTGATCTGAGGTCTGATGGGGGCACAATATGCTGATCTGAGGTCTGATGGGGCACAATACGCTGATGTGAGGTCTGATAGGGGCACAGTAGGCTGATATGAGGTCTGATGGGGGCACAGTAGGCTGATGTGAGGTCTGATGGGGGCACAGTAGGCTGATCTGAGGTCTGATGGGGGCACAATACGCTGATCTGAGATCTGATGGGGGCACAATACGCTGATCTGAGGTCTTATAGGGGCACAATACGCTGATCTGAGGTCTGATGGGGGCACAATACGCTGATCTGAGGTCTGGTGGGGGCACAATATGCTGGTCTGAGGTCTGATGGGGCACATTCTGCTGATCTGAGGTCTGATGGGGGCACAGTACGCTGATCTGAGGTCTGATGGGGCACAATACGCTGATCTGAGGTCTGATGGGGCACATTCTGCTGATCTGAGGTCTGATGGGGGCACATTCTGCTGATCTGAGGTCTGATGGGGGCACAATATTCTGATCTGAGGTCTGATGGGGCACAATACGCTGATCTGAGGTCTGATAGGGGCACAGTAGGCTGATCTGAGGTCTGATGGGGGCACAGTAGGCTGATGTGAGGTCTGATGGGGCACAGTAGGCTGATCTGAGGTCTGATGGGGGCACAATACGGCTGATCTAAGATCTGATGGGGGCACAATACGCTGATCTGAGGTCTGATAGAGGCACAATACGCTGATCTGAGGTCTGATGGGGGCACAATACGCTGATCTGAGGTCTGGTGGGGGCACAATACGCTGGTGGTCTGGGAAGGGTCTGGATGGGGGCACAATACGCTGATCTGAGGTCTGATGGGGGCACAATACGCTGATCTGAGGTCTGATGGGGCACAATACGCTGATCTGAGGTCTGATGGGGCACAATACGCTGATCTGAGGTCTGATGGGGGCACCAATACGCTGATCTGAGGTCTGGTGGGGGGCCACAATACGTGATCTGATGTCTGATGGGGGGCACAAGTAGGCTTATGTGAGGTCTGATGGGGCACATTTGCTGATCTGAGGTCTGATGGGGCACAATATGCTGATCTGAGGTCTGATGGGGCACAATATGCTGATCTGAGTCTGATGGGGCAAAAATACGCTGATCTGAGGTCTGATGGGGCACAATACGCTGATCTGAGGTCTGATGGGGGCACAGTACGCTGATCTGAGGTCTGATGGGGCACAATACGCTGATCTGAGGTCTGATGGGGGCCACATTTCTCTGATCTGAGGTCTGATGGGGGCACATTCTGCTGATCTGAGGTCTGATGGGGGCACAATATGCTGATCTGAGGTCTGATGGGGCACAATACGCTGATCTGAGGTCTGATAGGGGCACAGTAGGCTGATATGAGGTCTGATGGGGGCACAGTCTGCTGATCTGAGGTCTGATGGGGGCACAATACGCTGATCTGAGGTCTGATGGAGGCACAATACGCTGATCTGAGGTCTGATGGGAGCACATTAAGCTGATCTGAGGTCTGATGGGGGCACAATATGCTGATGTGAGGTCTGATGGGTGCACAATACGCTGATCTGAGGTCTGAAGGGGGCTCAATACGCTGATCTGAGGTCTGATGGGGGCACAATACGCTGATTGAGGTCTGATAGGGGCACAATACGCTGATCTGAGGTCTGATGGGGGCACAGTAGGCTGATGTGAGGTCTGATGGGGGCATATTCTGCTGATCTGAGGTCTGATGGGGGCACAGTACGCTGATCTGAGGTCTGATGGGGGCACATTCTGATGATCTGAGGTCTGATGGGGGCAGGGGACTGTTAGTTTAGTGATGTAAAAACTGGGGACAGGTTTCCTTTAACATAGGAGTCCCATTGTTTTTTAATCCTATTACTCCTATATTTTACTGCATTATGTGGTAGAGTATTTAGAGTAGGGTAGGTAGAAAGTCTATTGTACTGTACTTAACAGCATAGATGATCTAGCAGTTTATATAGTCATCTTTCTAATACAATATTATAACCACAACTAGTAGTATGTGCCTGTGAAGTTGGAAACGTGCATTTGGGAAGCCAAGTGGGGGGCCCACTCAAGTATGTTTCGCCCCCCCTGTGCTGAACCTCTAGCTACGCCTCTGCCAAATCCAAAAACTTTGCCGCAAGAGTTCAGGTTCAGGTTCGGTGTTGGCGTATTTAGTAAAACTTGTTGAAAGGCTGCAGGGCAGCAAATCAACAAGCTTTGAAGCTGTGGCACTTAGAAGCCATCACAGCCAGCCCAATCTGGGTCACGTGTAGCACCGCCTATCAGAGTAGTGCAGGGACAGGAAGCAGGCAGCTGAACTGAGGGAGAGTGTTAGGAATTCCATCTGGCTATTTATTCTGTGGGTGACCTATAGTGAAGATTTGTGGGTGCAATACACCAGCTTTGCACCCCTGACACAGAAATATAATAATTCATCTGGCTGTTTATTCTGTGGGTGACTTGTAGTGATCTTTGAAGTTCTGTGGGTGACATAAACCCATTTTTGGTGTTAGATACACCTGCAATGCATCTGTTACAGGGAAATAAAATAGTTAATCTGTCTGTTAGTTCTGTGGGTGACTTCAAAGAATGAGGAGAGCATCAAGGGCCGTGGCCAGGGGGCTGCTGGTGATGGTGGAGCTCCTGCTGCAGGGAGAGGACGTGGTCGATCTGTGCCAGCTACGCACCCAAATGAAACACCTTCCTCTGGTCCATGCAGGTGACAGGACTTTCTGCCTTGTTTTGTAGGCCCGAATACCGATGTACGAATGATGATGCCAGAACAAGTAGAGGCGGTAGTAGATTGGATGGCTGACAGTGTCTCCAGTTCCTGCACTTGGTCTTCCACCCGGTCCACTGCTGAAAGTGCAGAGTTGCCACCTGCAGCACATGGGCATCTGTCTTCCACCTCACCTCCTTGCAAATCAGCCAAGCAGTCTGAGCCCCAAGTCATGCAGCAGTCACTTATGCTTTTTAAAGCTGGCGGGGTTTCTGTGGGCCATCCACCTAGACCTGCAGTGGAAGAGATTGAGTGCACTGATGCCCAACCACTTATGTTTGAGAATGAGGACATGGGAGGACCAAGGCAGCACGTCTCTGATGATGATGATGAAACAAAGGAGCCAACTGCTGCAGCTTTTTGGGGTTTGCAGACTGGCAAGGAGAGCAGGGGTGAGGAGTGAGTGGAAGATGATGTTGAGTATGATGAGGTCCTAGACCCCACATGGAATCAAGGTCATGCAAGTGACATGTGCAGTTCGTAGGAAGAGGTAGTGGTCACACAGCGCCAGCCACACAGCAAAAGAGGGAGCATGGAGGCTCACTCGGTGCTGAAGTGGTGCTGTTCCGCAGAGCGTTTCACCCATGCATGCTGTAGGTGATACTCCACTATCGCCTGCTGCCGCTCGCACAGTCTTTCCAGTCTGTGCAAGGTGGAGTTCCACCTTGTAGGTACGTTGCACGTCAGGCAGTGAGCAGGAAGGCCGAAGTTACGCTGCAGCGCAGACAGGCGAGCAGCAGGATGAGAATGCTGAAAGCATACACAGATGGCCCGCACTTTTTGCAGCAGCTCTGACATATCAGGGTAATTTTTCAGGAACCTCTGCACCACCAAATTCAGCACATGCGCCGAGCAAGGGATGTGCGTAAAACCGGCTATGAATAGTGGATGGTAGATGTGCAAGTGCAAGCTGCTAGATATCCTACTGATGGCGCCAAACCTAACAGCAGGGGCTCATTGGAAGCGCAAGGGGGAGACAGCGGAGTTGGAGACAGTCGCCAGCGTAGCTGGGGCAACACCACCACCTCAGAAGGGAGGGTAAGCATGGCCGAAATGTGGAAACGTTTTGTTTGCACGCCACAACATCCAGCACCACCAGCTGTTACGGAACGTTTTAGCAGGAGGCAGCGTTTCAGCAACATGGTGGAACAGTACATGTCCACACGTCTGCACGTACTGACTGATGGGTCTGCCCCATTTAACTTCTGGGTCCCCAAATTGGGCACATGGCCTAAGCTTGCCCTTTATGCCTTGGAGGTGCTGGCCTGCCCTGTGGACAGTATATTGTCCGAACGTGTGGCAGGGGGAGCCCTTACTATGACATTTTACAGCCATTTTAGTGCACCAAAGTTCGAGTACCCATTGACTTCAATGGGGTTTAGGTTTCAGTTCGGGTAAATTTTGGGTCCCGAACATCCGGGGTCCTCTCAACACTAATCATCAGCCAATCACAGACTAACCTGCTACATAGAGTGTGTGTCCTTACTGCCCCCTGTATGACATCATCAGCCAGTCACATGCTAAACTGCTGCATACACTGTGTGATCTCAGTGGCCTTGCTCTATGACATAATCACCAAATCACATGCTAACCTGCTATATAGACTGTATGACCTCATTGCCCTCACTCTATGACATCATCATTCAAATACTATCCTGCTACATAGACTGGAAGTCTACGTAATAGCCTAAAACTATTAATCAGTTTCTTATCGTACTAAACTGTATGACCTCGCTGCCCTTACTCTGTGATAGCACATAACTGATAGTTTTGTATATTTGTAGGTGAACACGTTCCAGGCCGTCCTGTGCTCTAATGGAAGTCTTACGTTTATCATGTTTAACTATGAGAAGATTATGTGGACTACTGGGACCGAAAGTAGTGGGGACAGCCAAGGACTTGGAGGGATCCCAGCTTTGGTAAGTACCAAATATTCTGCAGAAAATCCACAGAAGCCAACTCAACCATGTATAATGGCTCCGAATCCCCTGCATAGACACAACGTTAGATGATAACATTTTATTTCCCGGAAGTCACCACTAGGAGGAGCTCAGGAGCTTACTGCATAAAATGTTAATATTCAGATCCATATGTAAAAAGTATGCTGCTTGGTCCTGAGCTCCCCCTACTGGTGACTGCCAGTAAATAAAAAAATATATAATTTGTTTCTTTGGAGTGGAGTTGGAACTCTGTGTCACAGTATAAAGCTCTGAACGGTATATAAATGCATTAATAAATAATCAGCACAGAGTTTTGGAATTTCCACAGTCTCAGAGCGACTTTCTGTCTTATACATATACTATCATTGTAACATTATATTTTTCTTACTGTTGAGTACTCTTCCTCTTGACTCTCACAGGCCGGTGTAAATAGTGGATCCAATACTGGTTATTACAAAATCAATGGATCCCTATCAACAGAAATTATTAATATAACGTCCACCAGTAATGTCAATGTACCTGGACGCTGGGTCTTCAGAGTGGACAAACTGCATCCGGAAGATGCCAACGGGGTTGTAGGTAAAGTACACACATAGATGGTTCCATAAAAATATCCAAAAGGTCTTAAAATGATAAAAATGATGGTAAATTACAATGATACTTGCTATTCCTTTGGCTGGTGTTTTATATAAATCGGATATGACCTGATATTATATTTTATATCTTTTAGTATTATGCGCGTGCGCTGTAATCATGTGATATGTTTCCATTTTAAACTGTGTCTGTGCTCATGAAAGGACGTACCGTGCATCATCAACCAATCACAGACTTCACAGCTTGCTTCACAGCTCTCACTCATCCATCATCCAATCACAGTTTAATTTGTTGCACAGACTGTGACCTCATGGCCCTCCTCCTATGACATCACCATCCAATCACAAACTGACCTGCTGTACAAACAATGGGACCTCACTGCACTCATCTTGTGACATCATCCAATGCGAGACTGATTGCTGCATACACTGTGACCTCACTGCCCTCCTCTTATGACATCACCATCCAATCACAAACTGACCTGCTGTACAAACAATGGGACCTCACTGCACTCACCTTGTGACATCACCATCCAATCACAGACTGACTTGCTGCATACACTGTGACCTCACTGTTCTCACTCTGTGACATCACCATCCAATCACAGACTGACTTGCTGCATACACTGACCTCACTGCCCTCATCCTGTGACATCATCCAATCACAGACTGACTTGCTGCATACACTGTGACCTCACTGCTCTCACTTCTGTGACATCACCATCCAATCACAGACTGACTTGCTGCATACACTGTGACCTCACTGCTCTCATCCTGTGACATCATCATCCAATCACAGACTGACTTGCTGCATACACTGTGACCTCACTGCTCTCACTTCTGTGACATCATCATCCAATCACAGACTGACTTGCTGCATACACTGTGACCTCACTGTTCTCACTTCTGTGACATCATCATCCAATCACAGACTGACTTGCTGCATACACTGTGACCTCACTGCTCTCACTTCTGTGACATCATCATCCAATCATAGAATGACTTGCTGCATACACTGTGACCTCACTGTTCTCACTTCTGTGACATCATTTTCCAATCACAGACTGACTAGCTGCATACACTGTGACCTCACTGCTCTCATCCTACTGTATGACATCATCATCCAATCAAAGACTGACTTGCTACATATACTGTGACCCCACTCCCCAATCCCGTGACATCACCATCTGCAGTGTCTAGCCCCCGCTCCCAGCAACCTCAAACTAAATATCCCCTATATCAAAATGTCCGTATGGAAAGGAAACACATTGTTCAGTTATACTTTGTGCTACGTATTTAAAAATAAAGTCTAATCAATCAGAAAAGCTGACAGTTTTTCTCCTTTTTAAAAAATTTTTTTGGGTATCAAAAATAAAAAAAAAATACTAAAATGAAAACGGCATAAAAATAAAGCTTCACGTATCTTGAAAAAAAATAGACGCAAAAAATATTAAAATAAACAAACGGGAAAAATTATTATTGTTTTTAACTGTACTTTCAAAAAAAATGATAAATGTGTCTGGTCAGGAAGGATGAAAGTACGTATTAATGGGGTTGGTCCAACTGGGACAATGATGGCGTATCATCAGATAGGTGCTGGTCCCTCTTCTGGGATCCTCTCCTGTCTCTACAATGGGGCCGCCAAACATGTCTGAATGTAAAATGTTGCATGAAAATCAATGTAATTTAAATATATACAAAAATATTTTAATTTGTGATAAAATTTGGATTTTCAACGCAGTAACATTTTTTCCATGCAGGGTAATTGTGGTACTGTGGTAATGGCTGTATGTGTGTACTGTGCTGTGGTTTAGTATATTGTAGGGTTGATATGGACGATATCACGGATATGGAGACGGCTGTGAGTATTATTTTATAGACATATCTAATCTACACTGTACTGTTATATCTGATCGGAGCAGGGCACAGCTCCACCACAATTTTTCAACAGACACGGGAAGGACCTTGTCGCGGTTCTGTTGCTCACAATCTGTGGACATTACTGCTGCCAAAATTAAAAGTGGTGGAGGAGTTGGACTCCACAACCGGTGAAGGTGCAGTCTCTCTTTTTTTAAAATGAAAAAAGAGCTTCAGAGCGGGAATCTGAGTGAGATACAAGGGGAAACGGTGCCTCTTTCTCATTGCACTAGTTTGGATACTTTTTTATCCCTTGTGTATCAATTTTTTTAATTGGCCGCTATGTGGTATTAAGACCTATGGATGTGATAGAGGGTGGTCCGCCATCAGGACCCCATTCTGTTAGAGCAAGAGCAGAGAGCTTTATCACATCTGATCACTGAGGGTCTCTTAAAGAGAAGCTTGCTTTAGTAACTACTTGCATTCCCAGCCAGCCAGATCCATTGTGATTTGCTTATATTAGGAACAGCTTCAATCTTAGTGGAGGTCGTCTTCATGAGACTCCCTTCGGGCAGCAGTATTTTCCGCAGGTTGTGCTAACGCTTCCTCCAATTTTTTGTCTCATGTGATTAAATATAAAGGAGCTTCGGAACTTGATATATAATACAGAGGTGTCCACCCTTACATCTTCTGATGAAGAAAATACAATACAATATTGTGACATATTACTGAAAACCCTTGGCATGCTGCAATTCATAACACAACCACTGGGTGACAGCACAAAGACACAGCATAAGCATCTCGTGACACAATATCTCAATCATGTTTTTTGCCATGTCGAGTTAGGTATGGACACGTTTGAAGCACTCCACTGAAAGATGAACTGTCACCAAAAAATGCAATGCAATCTGCAGATAGCATGCTACAGAGCAGGAGCTGAGCAGATTGGGGGGAATAAATTCATTAAAACTTGTAATTTGTACATTTATATATCTGTTTTTCTAACTTAAGACTTCCCTTGTGTATAACTGTCAGTGACTGACAGCTATGTCGGTATACATACTTACACAGAGAATGCTATCAATCACTGATAGCACCTACCTGTGTACAATTATCAGTGACTGACAGCTATCTATGTATACACATTTACACAGAGAATGCTATCAATCACTGATAATACCTCCCCTATCTATCAATCACTGATAATACCTCCCCTATGTACAACTATCAGTGACTGATATCTGTATACACACTTACACAGAGAATGCTATCAATCACTGATAATACCTCCCCTATCTATCAATCACTGATAATACCTCCCCTGTGTACAACTATCAGTGACTGACAGCTATCCATGTATATACACTTACACAGAGAATGTTATCAATCACTAATGATAGCTCCCCCATGTACAGCTATTAGGTACTGACAGCTATCTCTGTATACACACTTATGAGGAGAATACTATCAATCACTAATGATACTTCCCCCATGTACAGCTGTCAGTGACTGGCAGCTTTCATTGTATACACACTTACACAGAGAATGCTATCACTGATAACATCTCCCTATGTACAATAATCAATGACTGACAGATATCTCTGTATGTGCAACTTGCCGCCCCAGGGCCCTATCACGTCCGAGGTTTAGATGGAATGCCAAGTGGTGTGGTGTGGCCTATTCGTGTCACGGTGCTCCTACCTGGATACAGCAGGATCCTAGGCTTTGGTTCCGAAGCAAATAAAGGGGGATTGAGATGAGGGAAAGGAATAACTTAAGTCCAGACATTGAGATGAAGTTCAGTGGCAGCTTTACTTGAATAAACGTTCATCCAAACAGTTTTCAAGCTTTGTCTTGGTTCCAGCAGGCTTTAGCATGAACTGGCAGGCAAACTCAACTCTGCTTTATCTCTCTTTCTCTGCTGTACTGACAGGCTTGCTGAACAACTTTGTGCTGCACTCCACTCTTTAGTCTGACCTTTATTCAGCCAAAGAACAGGCTAGTGTCCTGTCAGCTCCAACATGGAGTCTGAACTGGAACAAACTAGAATTGCCACCCCTCCTTTTGGCAGCAAGCGGGACTGGCCCAATTCTGCCCCAAAGGGGGAGAATGGAATAGTGAGTTCCATTCTATCTAAATAGAGCTCTGCCATATATGCTGACAACTACTGGTGAACCAGGCACATTACATGTTAACAGTTACATAACAATAATATGGATGCACATTGTGATTAACCTGGAGCATAATACATAAGATGACATTCATGTTAGACCAACAAAGACAGTAGCAGGGTGCAGGAATGGTAACAAAACTCTGGAGTGTTACATACCCCCTTACTTAAAACCAAGCCGCCCTCGGCTTGTGCTTAAGATGTGCTCTAAGGATACCCAAAGAAAGTTAAAGTGCTGCATGTGACTGTTTAATATCACTTTATATGTAGACTGTTATAGCAATGGCTACTACTAGGTCACTGTCCATATGAGTAGGTTGTGTATTCACTGTTCTCCCTCTCGGTAATAACCAGAGAACCAAAGGGTCTGCACCAAGCGCTCAAATACTCCACGACCTGGCCTAAGTTGTATATGGAGCATGGTGGTGTCATGTACTGTAATCCCTCCATAATGCTATGAAACACCCGCAAATAGAAGGCTGGCTTCATCTTGTAATCCCTTCCCAGCACCAAGGTCTAAATAAGGCTTTAAGCATGGTCACCTTGATGACTAAACTGGTAGCTACACACATTTCCCTTAAGACAGGGCGCCTTGCCTTAGGGCATCTTGAACTAGTAGGAGGAAGCGGCCTAACTTCCATAGTTCCAATGAGGGATAATCTCATCTAAACTCACATTTTAGCAGCAGGGTTACTCCTGACCATGTTAGATCTGCTTGTGACTTACCACTTGATCCTCCCTGTGTAGCAACAGTACAATATACTGCTTAGGCTTTCTAAACTAAAACAAGGAAAATAAGACCATTAGTATTAGCGTTATCAGAGGCAGTCCATATGAGCGATGCAGTAAGGTGCTAACTATCTGGCTAATGGTATTGAGTCCATAGTCCATTTCAAAAAGTGCATGAGGTCACCTTGTTGTACCCATAACAGAGTCCAGAAAATGGGCTAAAGTGCTTAAAGGTTGCAAAACCTGTAAAACGTTAAGGCAAAAATAGTGCAAAAATATAACAGTAGAAATCACAAAGAGCTCAGGTATACTTTGAGTCTTTTCTTTGGGTGCTGGCTTGTAATGTTGCAAAACTGGAACACAGTGCAAAGATAAAAAAATAAATTGTAGTCCACATACGGTAGTAGAACTGGTATTTGTAATCCATATGAGGTATGGCGCCAACGTCCGCAACCTGGAGATAGTCCTTGGATGATGGTTGTTCATGAAGTCATAGAGTTCATGAGGTCCAGGCACAAAAGGGGTGGACGAAAAAGGCCAAAAATATAAATGCAAAACAGGGCACAATGTGTCTCACCCATTAGATGCAGTCCACGTTGTGGCTCCAGTAGTCCCTGATTTTTCTCTTTCAGCATGAGGTCTCCTCCTTTTAGCTGAGGTTACTCAGATGTGGGACCTGATGTCCTCCTCCTAGGTCCCATACTTGAGGGCGCAGAAGTCCTTCTTTAAGCTGTGTGACATTCTCGTCACTGTCACTGCTACCTCTGGTGCTCCCTGCAGCTGTTACTCCAGCAGAAGCTTCATCTACGATCTCCTGGTGGCCTTCCGTGGCAGAACTTGGAACTGCAGGATCACCCTCCTGTGGGGGATTCTCTGTAAACCTTGGCCTTATCCTGGTAGGTGACAGAATGGACCCTTGGTCTTTCATAGCAAGAAGCTCCGGATTCCGTGGTGGTTCTGGAGTGCATTGAGCAGTATCAGTGGACTCCTCACCAGTCTATAGGTCACTTTCAGTGGTTGGAGGATCTGGTAGTGTCATACTAGGGTTGCTGTCTTTAGGAGGCGGCTGAGAGGGAGTCTTAGCATTTTTGTAGGCTTAATGCAAACAATTGTCATGAACCGACTCCAGTGGAGGAAAATTTTCTTTTTGTGACTCAGTCCCAGTATCACATATTTCAGGGCGGGTACCCCTCTTCAAATTGACTGGGTGAATATAAATACTTTTTTTCGATGATGCAAAGTATCTGTGACCTGTACGACCATAGTGGGTTCCTGTGTACAACAGCTTGCTGCAAATTTTTTCATCAATTTTACAGGAAACTGTTTTTTTTAAAAATGTATAGTATGCCTCTTCATCCTTCACTATCACCGGCTCTATAATCCCCACGATTATTTTTTTTACTTATTTTTATTTTTACTCTTCGCACAAGCTGCTGTTGACAGATCTGAATTTTATTAGATGTCTTTATTTATTGCTTTGAGTTTGTGCCAGCTCATTGAGGTCGCAGAACGGCTGCCAGATAGTGTAGGGAGAGAAGCACGCTAGCATACCTCCCAACTTTTGAAAATTGCAAAGAGGGACAATGTGTGCGGCGTGCATGACACCAGTTTTTTCATACTAGGCCACGCCTCTAACTCCGCCCCAAGCATAATTACTATCATTGTCCATATAAACATTAGCTCATAAATCATCAGATTATAGATATTTTAAGGTCCAAATTGCACCAAATAATGAAGTTCTGGTCTAATTTACAGGTAGAAACCACACAGACACTTCAGTAAGGAGCAATTTAGTACATTTATTAATGCACATTTATGCATTAATTCTCCAGGTCAAAAAGAGGGACATTTAAGGATAAAAGAGGGACAGAGGGACTTGAGTCAAAAAGAGGGACTGTCCCTCCAAAAGAGGGACACTTGGGAGGTATGCGCTAGGCAGGGATAGAATTTGCTCAGAAAAGACCCAAAAGCCCTTTTAAGGGCTATTCTATCTTGCTGGCAAACATTTCTTTCTATTTTGGGGGTGTTAAAAATAGCGCTAGGTGGTCTGCCATTAACGCCACCTGTGCAGCTGCTGCATGCTGTATTACTCTCTGTATACTATATACCTGACATCATTTGCCATTATTTCTGCTCTTACGCCCACAGTACCTCTTTTGCGTCTCGCTGTATAACATTTGCGCAAGGAGGGACTTATAGTTTAGGGATAGGATTTGGCTAGGCAGGGCTAGTATTTCTGTTCAAAAGACACAAAAGTCCATTGTTATATCTGGCTGCATTTTTTTTCTTTTGGGGCAAAAAGAACGCAAGTGTGCCTGACACTACCAGCACGTGCACAGCGTGTGTATTAGAACCTTTCAAAAGTCTATATATCTGATATAGATTTTTAATCTGATATGTATTTTTTAATTATGTGCACATGTTGCATCACAGGTGTAGGTGGCATGAGGATGATTATGTATTATACACATTTTTAGTTTTTTGCATTTGCTTTATTATGAATTTGTTGCTGTGAATACAATTATGTTATATATTTGGATGCATTAATTTATATATGGATTTACAATCATGTGTAAAACTGTTATTTATTGATTTTTATAATAATGATGTAATGACTGGAATTAATTAAGTGGACTATAAATATTTGAAAACACTGATGTAAAACACACTACTGCTTGAGAAAAGTCCCATTGAGAAGGACTGAAACGTCGCTCTGGTGGAATAAACACATTTTGCTTTTGGCATAATCCGTGGTGGTGCTGTGTAATTAATCCCTCTGATATCCGTTGCAATTTTTTCTGCTGTTAATTAAGGCCGCTGTTCCTCATTTACATCTGCTGTATAACATTTGCGCAAGGAGGTACATATAGTGTAGGGATAGGTTTTGGCTAGGCAGGGCTAGTAGTTCTGTTCAAAAGACACAAAAGTCCATTGTTATATCTGGCTGCAATTTATTCTTTTTGTGGTGGGTTAAAAATTGCACAAGGTTGCCTGACCTTAACACCATCTTTTCAGCATCTGCTGTCTAACATTTGTGTATCCCAAATAACAGAAATCCAGTGTATTTTTTCTGCAGCTATTGAAGGCGACATTACTAATGTTGCCGTGATTAGCGGCAGAAAGAAACGCAATAAATGTCAGGTACATAGGAGAACATACATTGTCCTGCACATGCTGCGCAGCTGGTGTTAAGATTAGGCAAACTTGCGCAAATTTTGACCATCAAGAATAACAATATTGCAGCCAGATATAACAAAAGTCCTTAAAGGGGTTGTCCGAGTTATGACAAAAAATATATAGCACTATAAATCTGATGGGCAGCAATATATAACTAAGTTAAGCAAGTTTTAGGCAAAAAAAATCCATATTTCCTAATTTCCCTGGTTCTCTTCTGGTCTTTGTTTACATGCAATAACAACAATCTCTGCCCCTCCCCCCTTCTCTGCAAAAGGAATGAATACAAGTGCTGAGTGACATGTCTGCCTGCTGGGATACTCAGCAGCATGTTGTTTGTGTAGAACTACAAGTGCCAGCTGTACAATGACACTGCTGATACACACAGGAATTTCTCCCTACCTGTTCTTGTACAATACAATTCCTCTACAGCTCTTGTGCCCAGCATTTGTCTCCTCTCACTGCTGTAGCTACTGTTTGTTATAAAGCCTTGAGCCCTCAGTGTGTTGTGGCTGAAGGGGTTAATGTTTTATCTGAAGGAAACCAGGGAGAGCAGATAGCAGGAGCCGGCAAAGAAAGGGGCGTGGCCAGTGACGTCTCGTGTACAGACTGTTATCTGTTCTCTGAGGCTTGTGAACGAAACATCACAGAGCAGAGAGATAAGGTGACATCACAGGTCATGTGACCCTCAGTCAACTCTGAGAAACCAGCAGCTTTAGAAACACAAAGTATATGGGAAAGTTGTTATACCTGACAAGTTAGAAACATATAAAGAACAAAAAAATAACTTGGACAACCCCTTTAAAAGGACTTTTGGGTCTTTTGAACAGAACAACTAGCCCTGCCTAGCCAAATCCTATCCCTACACTATCTGTGCCTGATTGTGCAAACGTTATACTTTATATGAATAACAGCAGAAAAAAATACACTGGATGTCAGATATTTAGGATACAGAAAGGTTATACTGCACATGCAGCACAGCTATGTGACATTACCTGCGCTGCGTCTGCTGCATAACGTTTGCTCATTAGGCAAAATTTTTCTGCTCATACACTAAAACAAATCTGCGCAACTGTACTTTTGACAAACTTGCATATATACCATTTAGTATGCGCAAAGCGAGCAGTAAGGGACAGGGAAGTGGGCGTGCTGCTGATGGTGCACACAGAGGCCATGGCTCCGGATGCGGTGAAACAGTGTCTGCTGGCTGAGCACAAGAAACAAAGTCATCCAAAACTCCTAGCTTCATGTCTCAGTTTGCAGGGCGGCACAAGACAGGTTCTTGTTAGGTCAACATGTCAGGAGGAGGACCAGAGTGAGGTTAATTTTTTAGGTTAAAAAATAAGGGGTGACAGCCTACTGGTGAACCTCTTAAATATTTAAAGGCGAGGGCAGCCTAATAAGCAGTTTGATATAATGGAGTAAGAGGATGAGAAGAGGAAGGGGTTCATGGAAATACAGTGTATTCAATACACCTTAAAAGCCACATTTAAAGTTCCTTTATGTTCAGCCGCTTTCCTCAGTCAGGGGCAATCCAGACCTTGTTCTTTTAGATTAGCGTCAGCATTTTCAGTTGACAGGCGGATGCCCTTAGCAGCTATTATGCCCCCAGCGGCACTAAATAACCGCTACGACAAAACGCTGGCGGCAGGGCAGGCCAGCACCTCCAAGGCATAGAGCGCCAGTTCGTGCCACGTGTCCAGCTTAGACACCCAATAATTATGAGGCACAGAGGGATCTCTGAGAACGTTGACATTGTCAGCTAGGTACTCCTTTACCATTTTACAAAACTTTTCCCTCCTAGTTGTGACACTAGGCCGCTTATCAGAACCTTTTCCACATGCAGCGCTGTCCACCTTTATTGTGAGCAGGTAGAGTTCCAGCACGTGCTCAGGTCGCACAGCAGTCAGTGAGCTGGCAAGTGTAAGTGCTGCTGCAGCGTTGCCAAATCGGCGGAAGCTGTAGGTGACTTTCGGAAATGGGCACCTTCACCAGCAGCTCAGGCAAATTGGTGTAGGTTTTGAGAAACCGCTGAACCACTAAGTTGAAGCAGTTGATTGGCCTGAGGGAGACTGCTGTTTGTCCTTCCTGTTGGAGGAACAGGTAGACTCCTTCCTGTCATTAGTTCCAGGGTCCTATAGGGTCAGTTTGGTTTAGGTTCCTGTGTATGAACTCGCCTACATTTGAGGCCTGTTCATACTGGTAGTCAGTCAGGTTTCCTATCCATCTACCTTCCTTAGTTTCCAGACCTAATCTTCCTTCGAATAAGGTAAACCCAGTGACTTACAGGCGACGTCTCCACAGATTTCAGTTTCTTTACTTTGCTTTTCTTTTCAGTTTGTTTTCAGAAGCTTCTGTGCGGACGTCTTCGGTCAGGGGGTCGTGTAAAAAGACGCCACTATTAATAAATGGCGCAGGGTAGAGGAGGCCCCCTGTAACACTGCCACCAAGTAATGTCCACCAATACTATTCCCGCTGCTGCCCCATGTGCCTACATTAGTTTACTTTGAAACTGCTGAGAACGTGATTAAATAATAAAAGTAGTGAAACTTTTGATCCCACCGCTCACTTCTCAGTCAGTGGCTGCAGCGGTCTGTAGAAGTACAGAGACCAGCGAGGACACGGGAAGTAGTGGAAGGAGTGCGGCAGGGGGATCTATCACTACTTTTATTATCACATTCAAATCAGTTTTCAAAAATGAATTTTACACGGCAGGATAAACCCTTCTTAACACAGAGCCCACAAGAGATCCCAATATTAATGCAGACCTCCAGACCAGATCTCAAAATTAATCCAGATGCGAGATCAGCCCACAAATGTATACAGGCCTTAAATTTATTCAAACCCGTCACCCCCCATAACCTCCCTCCTTAGTACACTAAATGTAGCCCTCTGACTAGAAAAAAAATTTTTTTAAATATAGACGCCATCGCTCTTGGTTTAGCGCTGTGTCCTGGTGCCAGCACTGCCAGGACATAGTGCAGCACTAGCGCCACCACAGTATCTGCCAACATACACTGAGCACCCCCATCCTCCACAGTATCTGCTCCCCTCATATACTGAGCACCCCCATCCTCCACAGTATCTGCTCCCCTCATATACTGAGCACCCCCATCCTCCACAGTATCTGCTCCCCTCATACACTGAACACCCCCATCCTCCACAGTATCTGCTCCCCTCATACACTGAACACCCCCATCCTCCACAGTATCTGCTCCCCTCATATACTGAGCACCCCCATCCTCCACAGTAATTGCTCCCCTCATATACTGAGCACCCCCATCCTCCACAGTATCTGCTCCCCTCATATACTGAGCACCCCCATCCTCCACAGTATCTGCTCCCCTCATATACTGAGCACCCCCATCCTCCACAGTATCTGCTCCCCTCATACACTGAACACCCCCATCCTCCACAGTATCTGCTCCCCTCATACACTGAACACCCCCATCCTCCACAGTATCTGCTCCCCCCTCAATCATACTGAGCACCCCCATCCTCCACAGTAACTGCTCCCCTCATATACTGAGCACCCCCATCCTCCACAGTATCTGCTCCCCTCATATACTGAGCACCCCCATCCTCCACAGTATCTGCTCCCCTCATATACTGAGCACCCCCATCCTCCACAGTATCTGCTCCCCTCATATACTGAACACCCCCATCCTCCACACAGCATCTCCCCTCATGTACTGAGCACCCCCATCCTCCACAGTATCTGCCAACATACACTGAGCACCCCCATCCTCCTCACATCATCTCCCATCATATACTGAGCACCCCCATCCTCCACACAGCATCTCCCATCATATACTGAGCACCCCCATCCTCCACACAGCATCTCCCATCATATATACTGAGCACCCCCATCCTCCACACAGCCCCCCTCCTCCCTCATACACTGATCATCCCTCATGCACAGTCTCCAGCACATTTTTCATGATGGTTCACTCACTTTTGCAGGAAGTTCCTCACAGGTCAGATGCCTGACTGCTCCCCAGATAAGCCCCGCCTCCTCCCTGATGCAGCTCCACACAGCCCTCAGTGCCTCACACACTGGCCCCGCCTCCTTGCCTGACCCTCCCACATGTCCTTCCTCCACTCATACACTCTGCATAGGCTGCTCTATCCCTGGAAATGCTGCAGCCATAGAGAAGAGGCCAGCGGTGAGTACAGCTAGCGCTGGGAGCATTGTACTCACTGTTTCTTCATCCTCCTTCGCTAATGAGCACTTCCACAATGGAAGCGCTCATTAGCTGAGTCCTTGCCCTGCTTGTGATCAGCTGCAAACACCAGCGCCCCCTTCTGCTTGTTTTAGTGATGCTCCCCGTGCGGTGGCACCCCTCGCCCGGCTCTAGAAACGGCCCTGCGTATGTGTGTGAGCTTGCCAACCTCCAAAGCCGCCACCAAGTTGCGGCCGTTATCAGACACAACCACGCCTGGCTGTAGGTTGAGTGGCGAGAGCCACAGCTCAGTCTGGTCCCTTATACCCTGCCACAGCTCAGCCCGGTCCCTTATACCCTGACACAGTTCAGCCCGGTCCCTTATGCCCTGCCACAGCTCAGCCCGGTCCCTTATGCCCTGCCACAGCTCAGCCCGGTCCCTTATGCCCTGCCACAGCTCAGCCCGGTCCCTTATGCCCTGCCACAGCTCAGCCCGGTCCCTTATACTCTGCCATAGCTCAGCCCGGTCCCTTATACCCTGCCACAGCACTGTAGCGGTGTGTTGTTTGTCACCTAAGCAAATAAGTTTCAGCACAGCCTGTTGCCGCTTGCCCACCGCTGTGCTAAACTGCTTCCAGCTGCTGACTGATGGCTGACTGGTGCTGCAAGATGAGAATTCCTAGATGGAAGTGGAGGAGGAGAAGGAGGGGTTGCAGCCGCTAATGTAGGTGGTGGCGGAAATCCTGATGGAAGTAGGGCCCGCAATCCTGTGTGTCGGTAGCACCTGTGCCATCCCAGGGTACGACTCGCTCCCAGCCTCCAGTAACTGCGTTGGTCAGGGCACGGGTTATGTTATGGGACACATGCTGGTGTAAGGCAGTGAGGGCACACCGGCAAAAATAGTGGCGGCTAGGTACTGAGTAACGAGGGACAGCCGCCGCCATCAGACTGCGAAAAGCCTCAGTGTCCACAAGCCTAAACAGCAACATTTCCAGCGCCAGCAATATGCAAAGGTGTTCATTTAGTGCTATGGCCCATGGGTGGGTGGCTGGGTATTTGCGCTTTCGTTCAAAGGCCTGGGGTATGGACATCTGTACACTGTGCTGGGACACAGAAGTGGATGTGCTCGCTGATGGTGCTTGCGAGGGTTCAGGTGCAGGGCGGGAGCATTCTGGGCCTGCATCTTGGCTAGCACGTAACACAGGGAAGAGGAGGCAGTGCTGTGACCCGCAGACACCGATTGTGGATCCAGGCGTTTGGCCCACCTATTAGGGTGCTTTGCTGCCATGAGGATCATGCTGGTGGTGGTTAGGTTGCTAGTGTTAATGCCCCTGCTCATTTTGGTACAGCACAGGTTGCAAATTACAATTCTTTCATCGTCCACACTTGTTGATGTGCCTGCATTCTCCCTTTTGCCACCCCACTGCCTCTTACAGCCTGTTGCGGTGCTGCGGATCCCTCCCCCTCTGTACTGCTGTCCTCGCTCAGCTTGCCTCCTTCCCATGTTGAGCCAGTGATTTCATCGTCCAATACTTCCTCTTCAGGAAGGAATTTTTCCCTAATGAGGAATATTGGCTTCTACCTCACAGGGGTTTTTTGCCTTCCTCTGGATGAACTTGCAGGATAACAGGCCAAACCAGATGGATAGATGTCTTTTTTGGCCTTATAAACTATGTTACTATGTTACTTCTTCACTCTGGTCCTCATCCTGACAAGTTGACGTTCAGTGCTGCTGACACTCAAAAACATTCGGGGTGAGTGCTGCTGATCTGACAGTGTAAAACATTAGGGGTGAGGGCCTGCTGCTACTTGTGCTTTACGTACAAGTAAATCTATGTTTCCTAACAATATTTCCTCTAAAATCGATGTTGTCTTGGGGGGAGTATTTTTGTCATTCCGTAAAAGTGGCATAATAGTCGGACATCATCTTTAACAGAAGTGACTTCAGTGTCCAAGATGCATCCAGACATCCTCCCCATGCTGTTTCCTAACCAATTCTTTGGTGTTTCCACCATTTTCTCACGTTTCCCTATGGACCAGACACCCTCCCCTTTGCAGAGCAGGGGGTGCCTGGTCTTCTCCCATTAACTTCCATTATACTCGGGTGTTCGGCCAAGCACCCGAATATCGGGGTGCTCGATCATAACTAGTGGACATGTGATGAATGGTGGATATAATGTGGACATGTGATGAATGGTGGATATAATGTGGACATGCGATGAATGGTGGATATAATGTGGACATGTGATGAATGGTGGATATAATGTGGACATGTGATGAATGGTGGATATAATGTGGACATGTGATGAATGGTGGGAATAATGTGGACACGTGATGAATGGTGGATATAATGTGGACACGTGATGAATGGTGGGTATAATGTGGACATGTGATGAATGGTGGATATAATGTGGACACGTGATGAATGGTGGATATAATGTGGACATGTGATGGATGGTGGATATAATGTGGACATGTGATGAATGGTAGATGTAATGTGGACATGTGATGAATGGTGGATATAATGTGGACATGTGATAGATGGTGGATATAATGTGGACATGTGATGAATGGTGGATATAATGTGGACACGTGATAAACGGTGGATATAATGTGGACATGTGATGGATGGTGGATATAATGTGGACATGTGATGAATGGTAGATGTAATGTGGACATGTGATGAATGGTGGATATAATGTGGACATGTGATAGATGGTGGATATAATGTGGACATGTGATGAATGGTGGATATAATGTGGACATGTGATGAATGGTGGATATAATGTGGACATGTGATGAATGGTGGATATAATGTGGACATGTGATGAATGGTGGATATAATGTGGACATGTGATGAATGGTGGATATAATGTGGACATGTAATGAATGGTGGGTATAATGTGGACATGTGATGAATGGTGGATATAATGTGGACACGTGATGAATGGTGGATATAATGTGGACATGTGATGGATGGTGGATATAATGTGGACATGTGATGAATGGTAGATGTAATGTGGACATGTGATGAATGGTGGATATAATGTGGACATGTGATAGATGGTGGATATAATGTGGACATGTGATGAATAGTGGATATAATGTGGACACGTGATAAATGGTGGATATAATGTGGACATGTGATGGATGGTGGATATAATGTGGACATGTGATGAATGGTAGATGTAATGTGGACATGTGATGAATGGTGGATATAATGTGGACATGTGATAGATGGTGGATATAATGTGGGACATGTGATGAATGGTGGATATAATGTGGACATGCGAATGAATGGGGAATGGATATAATGTGGACATGCGATGAAATGGTGGATATAATGTGGGACATGTGATGAATGGTGGATATAATGTGGACATATGATGAATGGTGGATATAATGTGGACATGTGATGAATGGTGGGTATAATGTGGACATGTGATGAATGGTGGATATAATGTGGACACCGTGATGAATGGTGGGTTAAAATGTGGACATGTGATGAATGGTGGATATAATGTGGACACGTGATGAATGGTGGATATAATGTGGACATGTGATGGATGGTGGATATAATGTGGACATGTGATGAATGGTAGATGTAATGTGGACATGTGATGAATGGTGGATATAATGTGGACATGTGATAGATGTGGATATAATGTGGACATGTGATGGATAGTGGATATAATGTGGACGTGTGATGAATAGTGTATATAATGTGGACATGTGATGAATGGTGGATATAATAAGGACATGTGATGAATGGTGGATATAATGTGGACATGTGATGAATAGTGGATATAATGTGGACATGTGATAGATGGTGGATATAATGTGGACATGTGATGGATAGTGGATATAATGTGGACGTGTGATGAATAGTGTATATAATGTGGACGTGTGATGAATGGTGGATATAATAAGGACATGTGATGAATGGTGGGTATAATGTGGACATGTGATGAATGGTGGGTATAATGTGGACATGTGATGAATGGTGGGTATAATGTGGACATGTGATGAATGGTGGATATAATGTGGACATGTGATGAATGGTGGACATAATGTGGACATGTGATGAATGGTGGATATAATGTGGACATGTGATGAATGGTGGGTATAATGTGGACATGTGATGAATGGTGGATATAATGTGGACATGTGATGAATGGTGGATATAATGTGGACATGTGATGAATGGTGGATATAATGTGGACATGTGATGAATGGTGGATATAATAAGGACATGTGATGAATGGTGGATATAATGTGGACATATGATGAATAGTGGATATAATGTGGACATGTGATGAATGGTGGATATAAAGTGGACATGTGATGAATGGTGGGTATAATGTGGACATGTGATGAATGGTGGATATAATGTGGACACGTGATGAATGGTGGGTATAATGTGGACATGTGATGAATGGTGGATATAATGTGGACACGTGATGAATGGTAGATATAATGTGGACATGTGATGGATGGTGGATATAATGTGGACATGTGATAGATGGTGGATATAATGTGGACATGTGATAGATGGTGGATATAATGTGGACATGTGATGGATGGTGGATATAATGTGGACATGTGATGAATGGTGGATATAATGTGGACATGTGATGAATGGTGGATATAATGTGGACATGTGATGGTGGATATAATGTGGACATGTGATGAATGGTGGATATAATGTGGACATGTGATAGATGGTGGATATAATGTGGACATGTGATGGATAGTGGATATAATGTGGACGTGTGATGAATAGTGTATATAAGGTGGACATGTGATGAATGGTGGATATAATGTGGACATGTGATGGATAGTGGATATAATGTGGACATGTGATGGTGGATATAATGTGGACATGTGATGGTGGATATAATGTGGACATGTGATGAATGGTGGATATAATGTGGACATGTGATGGATAGTGGATATAATGTGGACGTGTGATGAATAGTGTATATAATGTGGACATGTGATGAATGGTGGATATAATAAGGACATGTGATGAATGGTGGGTATAATGTGGACATGTGATGAAGGTGGGTATATGTGGACATGTGATGAATGGTGGGTATAATGTGGACATGTGATGAATGGTGGATATAATGTGGACATGTGATGAATGGTGGATATAATGTGGACATGTGATGAATGGTGGATATAATGTGGACATGTGATGAATGGTGGGTATAATGTGGACATGTGATGAATGGTGGGTATAATGTGGACATGTGATGAATGGTGGGTATAATGTGGACATGTGA
This sequence comes from Rhinella marina, assembly GCA_900303285.1. Taxonomy (NCBI): domain Eukaryota; kingdom Metazoa; phylum Chordata; class Amphibia; order Anura; family Bufonidae; genus Rhinella; species Rhinella marina. Next base: position 699 of record ONZH01023532.1, on the reverse strand, counting down.
TGAATGGTGGATATAATGTGGACATGTGATGAATGGTGGATATAATGTGGACATGTGATGAATGGTGGATATAATGTGGACATGTGATGAATGGTGGATATAATGTGACATGTGATGAAATGGTGGTATATGTGGACAGTGAATAATGTGGAAACATGGATTGGGTTAATGGACATATAATGTGGACATGTGATGAATGGTGATATAATGACATGTGAAGAATGGGTATAATGTGGACAATGTGGACATGAGAATGGTGATGTGGACAATGGATGGTGACATGTGGTATGAATGGTGAATGTAATGTGGACATGTGATGAATGGTGGATATAATGTGGACATGTGTTAAATGGTGGATATAATAAGGACATGTGATGAGTGGTGGATCTAATGTGGACATGTAATGAATGGTGGATATAACATGGACATGTGATGGATGGTGAATATAATGTGGACATGTGATGAATGGAGGATACAATGTGGACATGTGATGAATAGTGAATATAATGTGGACATGTGATGAATGGAGGATATAATGTGGACATGTGATGAATGATGGATATAATGTGGACATGTGATTAATGGTGGATATAATGTGGACATGTGATGAATGGTGGATATAACATGAACATGTGATGATGGTGAATATAATGTGACATGATGAATGGTGGATATAATGTCGACATTTGATGAATTGTG